>KZ653119.1:50946-71299 GCA_001010745.2 Gerris buenoi | reverse complement strand
TCTAACGTATCCGACCATGTTAAAAGACATTTCAAAGTTTGAAAAACTGAACAAAGTGCGAGTCAATATATTCGCTCTGGATGAGAAGGAGAAACTTTATCCGTTCAGTGTGAGTGAACTGAAAGCGGATGAGTATATCGACCTTCTCCTCCTAAGTGCGAATGGTCACAACCACTTTGTGAGGATTTTCAACTTTGAAAGGTTAATCCGCTCCCAAAAAACCTGTCACAAGCAAGCTATCGCTGTATGCCGTCGCTGTTTCAGTCACTTCAACGATCAAAACGGTATGACGAAGGAGGAAAAGTTGCGGATACATGGAATCGATTGTCTGGATCAGCCAGCCAGGATGATTATGCCTGAGGGAGAAAAGTCCAAACTAAAGTTTGTTGGCGGTAAAAATCAAGTACGTATACCATTCGTAGCGTACTGTGATACTGAGGCACTTTTGGTACCCCTAGCAACCTGTGAGCCTCCATCAACCGATCCAACAAGCGGAAGTTACAGGTCCTACACGAACAAAATTCAAGAGCATCAAATTATGTCCTTTGGTTTGTATGTAAAGAGCGACGTACATGCAGACGATGATGAGTTTTTCAACCGTGCTATCATCTACACAGGACCGGATGCAGCCAACAAGTTGATTTCAATTCTTATTAAGATAGCCGGAATGGTTATCCATTACTATTTGTTTAACCGTCCAGTTGTTATGAGCATCGAAGATCAGCTTGATTTTGACACAGCTAGCACTTGCTACTTTTGCCATGGATGCTTCACCGACCTTGATGCTAAGGTACTCGACCATGATCACATCACTGCACGTTACAGAGGTGCAGCGCATAGCAGCTGTAACATTGCAGCTAGAACGCCAGATTTCTTGCCTATTTTTCTCCACTTTGGGTCAGGTTACGACAACAAATTTATTGTTCGCGAACTTGGCAATTTTCCGGGTGAGATTAAAGTGATTGCTGATTCATCGGAAAAATACATTTCATTTTCAAAGATGGTTATCAGCAATGAAGGCAAAATCTGGCTTCGATTTCTCGATTCGTTTAGGTTTCTGCCGTCCAGTTTAGATGCACTTGTTAAGACGATGTCACCTGACCGTTTTACCATCTTGCCGAAACTCTACGCTGGCAGGCAGCTCGAGTTGTTGATGCGAAAAGGTCAGATGCCATACGAATACATGTGTGACTGGGATAAACTTGACGAAACCTCTCTTCCTCCACGGGAGTCATTTTACAGTAAGCTAAACGAATCGGGCATTAGTGAGGTCGAGTACAAGCATGCCGTTGACGTCTGGAATGAGTTTAACATCAAAGACCTCCGAGAGTATTCCGAGCTGTACCTCCGGACGGACGTCTACCTACTCACAGAGGTATTCGAGAACTTCCGTAGAGAATTTCTCAAGACTGACTACAACTTGGAGGTCGTTAACTACTACAGTCTTCCCGGCTTGGCATTTAACGGCATGCTTAAGATCACCAATGTTCAGTTGGACCTGTTAACGGACTACTCAATGATGCTGTTTATTGAGCGTGGCATCCGAGGAGGGTTTACGCAAGTCAGTCAGAGGTTTGCAGAATCGGATAAAAGTCAGCAGCTGTGTTACATCGACGCTAATAATCTTTACGGACTCGCATCTTCAGAGCCTTTGCCGATGGGCGATTTCCGATGGGTAGAACCGCGCGATGTAGACCTGCTTACTGTGTCTGATAATTCCGATGTAGGATATATAGCAGAGGTGGACATACACATCCCAGATCATTTACATGATTATTTTAATGATCTTCCACCTCTGCCTGATCGGATCAAACATCAAACCTGCTGGCTCTGGGTATGTTAAACTTATTGGAACCCTCAGTCCCAAGACTAAGTATGTGTTACATTACAGATTGCTTCAGTTTGTTGTAGCACATGGCTGCGAATTGAAAACTGTCCACAGAGTCGTCGGCTTCCGGCAGTCTGCATGGTTAGCGCCGTTCATACATGTGAACAATGAGCGTCGCAAGACTGCTGCAACCGATTTCGAAAAGGATCTATTTAAGCTTTTGAATAATGCTACATTTGGCAAATGTATTGAGCAGGTGCGCAAGAGGATGGATTTGAGGTTGGTTTCTCAACGGCCGAAAGCTGAAAAACTGATTGCGAAACCCAACTTCAAAAATCGTGTGATAATTGAAGAGAATCTTGTCGCAATACACAAGGGCCAAACAAAGATCCTTTTTGACAAGCCGATATATGCCGGGATGAGCATTCTTGACCATGCAAAACTGAGAATGCTCAGCTTTCATTACGACCGTATGTTGAGACATTACGGTCCGGAAAGACTAAGACTGGCATATACTGACACGGACAGTTTTATTTACATCATTAAAACGGCTGACGCGGATTGGAGACTCGAAGCATTCCGAGCTATCGGTGATGAGTTTGATTTTAGCAATCTCCCGTCAGACCATCCGTGCTATTCAGCAGCCAACAAAAAAGTCTTGGGCAAGTTTAAAGATGAGACTGCGGGCAAAAGGATAAAGTCGTTTATTGGATTGAGAGCTAAAATGTACGCTCTCGATTGCGAAGGCATGGATCAAATTATAAAGGCGAAGGGAGTTAAGAGAAGTGCGGTGAAGAATAAGATTGACTTTGAAGATTTTAAAAATGCGCTTTTCGAAGCTAAAACAATGGCTACAAAGTTTAATGTTATTCGCTCCTTTCGCCTTAGACTGTACACCGTAAAACCAGGGTAAGAACTCATGTCATACCAGTATGCGCTCAGCACTTCATAAGAGAGGACGTGAAGGAGTGATAAACAAGCTAGTCGACAGTCTACCAGTAGAACTTCATCTGCCTGGCGGATATCAGTTTTGTGGTCCAGGTACTAAACTTCAAAAGAGGTTAGCTAAAGGTCAGACGGGAATCAATCCTCTTGGCGCTGCTTGTAGACAACACGATATCGCTTACGCAAATCGAGAGTCGAGAAGTGAAGCAGATCGGAGCTTAGAGGAGACAGCTTGGAAACAAGTAAAAGCATCTGATTCGAGTTTTGGTGAAAAAGCGGCTGCTTGGTCTGTAACGACTGCTATGAAAATCAAAAGGAAACTGGGCGGTGGTGCAAAAAAACTCAGGACAAAGAAGAAAAACGTTTCGACTCAACTTAAGAATGTATTATCACTGGCTAGGCAGGCCGTTGAAAAGGCAGGGAACGGTAAAAGCATTCATCAGAAAACTGTAGCAGCTCTACGTGCGGCAAAACTAGGTGTTAGCACTCGTCGAGCTAGTCATCGTCCCCGAGTAATACCCGTGCCGAAGCGAGGTGGGATCCTACCGTTTCTCATGGCAGCGATACCTGCTTTAGCTGCTCTAGGCTCAGTAGCAGGGGGAGCGGCCAGTTTGGTCAAAACTATAAATGAAGGTCGACAGGCGGTGTATTTATGCGAGATCGTTTGCCGAAAATAAGGCGAAACGTGAAATGTAGCATTATAAATGTGCAGACGTGGCGTGAACCCGGCAGCCATTGGGTGTTGTACTATGTCGATAGCGGCAGAGCAATTTATTTTGATCCGTACGGTAATTTGTCTCCGCCTCAGGAGCTGGTCGACTATTTCGAAGGTACCACGATTTTCTACAACCACCGTCAAATCCAACCATTTGATACGTTTATCTGCGGACATTTATGCATGATACTAGCAGTCATGTTGTGCAGTAATGTCTAGTTCGATGTCAGTGTATATAATACATGTGTCGACTTAGTCTAAAGTCAGTCATGTCTCTGTCTTTAACCTTTACCGGCGACAAGTCAGTTCTCACCAGCGAGTTTTTCCCCCCAGTTCACTTGTACGATGGCAATTGGTCTTGCGGACTACTATCCTTTGAAGCGTACAATTCTATTCCAAATGTAGACGAGACCAACAATCGAGTTTACCTCATGCATGAGGACATAGTATTTGATGTACCGAGAAATGCCACTTTCGAAACATTAGTTTCGCATATTCAAACTGTTCTTCCCCAGGGTGTTGAAATAAGTTTCGCCACAAAAGGTAGGCGAGTAGTAATAAAGAGCAACAAGACATTATTTAACGATTTAGAAGATACACTTTTGACTCATTTAGGCTTTGAGCTGGGTGCAATACTCGAGGCTAACATAGAGCATACAGGTACAGCGGACAGGAGTTCGAAGATATCGTATAAAAAGATTATAGCGGGTGACATGATAAAACTTCCAAAAGGCTCTTACGAACTGAGCGATATTACTAAGGAGCTCTCCAAATACGATATTGATGTGAAGGAGCTGCGCAACACGCTTACCTGTACTGTGATTAGTAAAGACAAAAAATTAAACTTAAAATCGGTCAACAATATTGGAAGCATTCTCGGATTTGAACCGAAAATATTGCTGAAAAATGAAAGCTGTGTTTCAGATACAATTGTCGACATATTCAAAGTTAATGCGCTGTCTGTTGAATGTAATATAGTTACCGGTTCGTTTATAAATGGTAATGAGTCTCATGTCCTGCATCAGTTCTTCCCCACTGTTGCACCAGGATACAAGATTGTCGAGGTTCCCCAAACAGTTGCCTACTTGGAAATATTGACAAAAACGCTCGATTCAATTACAATTGCCATAAAGGATCAAGAGGGTCGGCCAGTGGATTTTCGCGGAGAAACGATTACCGTTCGCATTCACCTCAAGCGCAATGATTGACTTTAAATACCGACCTGTACATGTTGTAGACTTCAGTAGACAGCAACACGTCAAAGGGCTAACATCTATCAATCGTGAGTATTTACAGAACCTCGGCTACAAAGTTTGCAACTACGAGCACAGAAGCAATGGATTCCGCCACATTGCTAGACTTGGGGTAAGTGCCAAGATTCGACGACTCCATAGTCAAACTGGAGTACCATAGTCATTTACCCTATTCCTCGAGTAAGTTTGACAATTCTGATGAAATAAGGATACCCTTTCAACAGCCTGACACCTATTTATTACCATCTAAAAGCTTCATTTGCATCGAGGGAAAGATGACACCGGCACCAGTACATTACACACTAGCATTTAATGCTAGCGCTCATGCATTTAGCGACATTCGACTTGAGCTAAATGGAGTCGAAATCGATCAGACTAGGATGCCCGGTATCACGTCAACGTTAAAGGGATATGCGAGTTTTAGCAGATCAACTGCTCAGAAACTACAATCAGCTGGATGGATGTTACCGTCAACTGACAAGTCCTATAATCAAACATTAGACAAGACCACTGGAGAATTTAGCATGTGTCTTCCTTTGGACACAATCTTGGGCTATGCTGAAGACTATAAGCATGTGCTGATGAATGCTCGTCTTGAGCTGATTTTAATTAGAGCCAACAAAGACGATAACATGTTTGTACCTATTGAGTCTGATTCAACTAAAGTGCCTGCAGGAGAAGCTTTAAACAAAGTCGAGATTAAAGGTATCAAGTGGAAACTCCTCTACTGTACGCTAAATGACTCTCAAAAACTTCGCATGCTTAACCTGCTTGAGCGTAACCTACCCATATCGATGCCATTCCAAATATTCTTAGTATTTTTTGTATTTATTTATTTGAAATCTACAAAAACTATGTTAAAAATGAATTAATTTCTGTGAGCAATATTTTTAGGTCATCTAGTTTCAAGTATTTGGTTTGATTTGCATACCTCAGCTGCCTCTTTTAACATTGATTTTCTACAACAGATTAATCTACATAAGATGTCTACCAGATTTCTGATAACAAAAAATAGTAAGTAAGATCATCATCTACTTAATATAATGATGAAATAAATATAGTTCGAGTTTTAAAAAAATCTTATTTAATTAATAGATTAGTCACTGTCACTAAAAGTTTCATAATTTACACTGGAGTCTGTAGTTGAGTGATTTAGACTAACAGTTTCCTCCGGATTTAATTTTTTAATTTTCTTCGGACACCTCTTTTTTTCCAGGTTCTTTTCAACGGATACGCGTTTTTTTGCGATTCTTTTTTTTTGATTCGTGGGAGTTAATAAATTTTATCATATTATATTTACTATCATGTATTTTCCCAATGTTAATAATACTTAAAGACCCATTTTTATAATTTGCAATTATCTTAGGCGTTATTTTATCGAAAAAAAATTTTGGTAAAAAATAAGTGACCCTTGGATTGGTTAAATTGAATGCATAGTTTTAGAACTGTACCAAACTTGGTTTCAGTAAACATAAGTTTTTTCTATTTTATAGTGAACTTCTTCTTTTAAATCATTTTATATATTTTATTTGTTAAGCTCAACAGCCTCATAGAGTCAATGCAACAGAGTTTCTCTACAGTAATAATTATTTTACTATGAATTTAAATGTATTAATCTTTTAGTCGCCTCTTACGACAGGCAGGAGAAAATCTATTTGGTAAAAATAAGTGACCTTGGATTGGTTAAATTGAATGCTTAGTTTTAGAACTGTACCAAACTTGGTTTTAGTAAACATAAGTTTTCTATTTTATACAGCAATAATTATTTTACTATGAATTTAAATGTATTAATTATTATAATTTTAATATGTTTACGGTATTATATTTGATTTTTAAACATTGAATCATTTTTTACTTTGAGTGGTTATTAGCCAAAGTCAAAGGCCCTATAGCCACCCCTTTTAGTCGCCTCTTACGACAGGCAGGAGAACCCCAGTTCTATTCTGACCCCAAACTGGAGGGGGGATATAGTTCGAGTTTTAAAAAAATCTTATTTAATTAATAGATTAGTCACTGTCACTAAAAGTTTCATAATTTACACTGGAGTCTGTAGTTGAGTGATTTAGACTAACAGTTTCCTCCGGATTTAATTTTTTAATTTTCTTCGCTGGAGTCTGTAGTTGAGTGATTTAGACTAACAGTTTCCTCCGGATTTAATTTTTTAATTTTCTTCGGACACCTCTTTTTTTCCAGGTTCTTTTCAACGGATACGCGTTTTTTTGCGATTCTTTTTTTTGATTCGTGGGAGTTAATAAATTTTATCATATTATATTTTATTTTTTGTATTTATTTATTTGAAATCTACAAAAACTATGTTAAAAAATTATTTTTACAACTCCCCTTTTTTATATTTAGTATGGATGGTTCAAAATTAATTTTTATGGGCAATATTAGTTTCAAGTATTTGGTTTGATTTGCATACCTCAGCTGCCTCTTTTAACANGCTTCATGCTATAGTACAGTCTCAAGAAACACAGTTTTCCACAACTAAACGTTTCTGACTATTACCTGCAAACTCCAGTAAAACCATGTAAGTATGAAAGTACTATAAGAAATTTAAAAATGTAATGAATTGAAAAGAATAATTTAAATGAATTAAAATTTAAAAATGAATTGAAATTTAAAAATGAATTGAAATTAAAATTTTAAAAAGAATTGAAATTAATTGATCAAATATAAATATTTCAAACTATTTTTCATTGCATGGACCTGTTTTAAAAACTATTGTATTTTTATTTTAATTTCAATTAAATGAAATTGTAAAGCTATAAATTTGATCTGGTGAAAACAAAAAATAATTAAACAACAAGTTGTATTTTTTAATATGAAACTTTGATAATTATTGCAATTCTTTTTTAGTAGAATTTACGTCAAAGTAAATATGAAGTGAAATACTAAATAAACCAAGAAAAAATTAAAAATATTTTTTATGTACGGATCTGTATTTAAAATTATTATATTTATATTTTAATTAAATAAAATTATCAAGCTATAACTTTGAACAAGTAAAAAACTAAAATAAAATTAAACAACAAGTTATATATTTTTTTAAATATGGATCTTTGATAATAATCACAATTCTTTTTTAGTAGAATTTTTCAAAGCTTAATACATTATTTTTTGTAGGGATCTTTTGTCTCTTCTTAATGATGCGGCCGAGGTGTCTCAAGTTCGATATATAAAAATTGATGATTTAGAGGAAGATGTGGCATATAAAATAGAAAAACTTATGTTTACTGAAACCAAGTTTGGTACAGTTCTAAAACTATGCATTCAATATAACCAGTCCAAGGGCCACTTATTTTTACCAAATAGATATTCTGATAAAATAACAAAAGAGATAATTGCAAATTATAAACCCGGGTCTTTAAGTATTATTAACATTGGGAAAATACATGATAGTAAATATAATATGATAAAATTTATTAACTCCCACGAATCAAAAAAAAGAATCGCAAAAAAACGCGTATCCGTTGAAAAGAACCTGGAAAAAAAGAGGTGTCCGAAGAAAATTAAAAAATTAAATCCGGAGGAAACTGTTAGTCTAAATCACTCAACTACAGACTCCAGTGTAAATTATGAAACTTTTAGTGACAGTGACTAATCTATTAATTAAATAAGATTTTTTTAAAACTCGAACTATATTTATTTCATCATTATATTAAGTAGATGATGATCTTACTTACTATTTTTTGTTATCAGAAATCTGGTAGACATCTTATGTAGATTAATCTGTTGTAGAAAATCGTTGTTAAAAGAGGCAGCTGAGGTATGCAAATCAAACCAAATACTTGAAACTAGATGACCTAAAAATATTGCTCACAGAAATTAATTCATTTTTAACATAGTTTTTGTAGATTTCAAATAAATAAATACAAAAAATACTAAGAATATTTAAATTAAATAAGCATTAATGTTTAAAAGACGATTTAAGTTATCGGAAAAAGCATTTCAAAGCAGATTGTTAACTTATGAATTAGAAAAAAAGTTCCGATGGAAATTTTCCCGAACATTAAAAACTGTACTAGAAAAATTGAGGGTTGAATTGATTTCATATTTAATAAAGGTTTTTTAAAAAAATTTTGCAATAAAAATTAACATTGTAGCAGAATGTAATTTTCAAAATATTGTCGGAGATCAAATCAAACGTAGCTTTAAAACAAGAAATAAAGCTGTTTTTCCTGCTTCTAATTTAAATCGCATTCTAAGCGATCAATTTGATCAGCTACTAAATGAATTAGGTGAAATGCAAGTAAAAGGCTCAGGTTATACATATTTATCAGTAAACAATATTGAGTTTCGAATCAATAAATATACCCCATTGAAGGTATCATCATATATTGAATTACCGGAAATTTTAAAAAATAAAAAAGCTATAATAAATGTAAAAAATTTTAATGACAACCGATGTTTTTTTTACAGTATGTTGGCAAAATTTGTAAAACATAATCCGCAAAATGTTAGGAGTTATAAAAACCTTACACATAAGTATAATTTTAGTAGAGTACAGTACCCAGTCACTTTTAAAACTATTAGAAGATTTGAATATGATAATAGAAAACAACAAGTTACTATTAATATATTTGGTCTGAGCCAAAATTCAATTGTATTTCCTATCAAAGTAGTTAAATATGAAGGAAAAAACCATACTGATCTACTCTTGTTAAAAAATGGTCAAAATAGTCATTATTGTTTCATTCGAGATTTGGTTAGACTCGTTTATTCTCAAGTCAGTAGAGGAAAAAGGAGACTTCACATTTGTAAATCCTGTCTTACACTATTTCATAATAAGGATAAATTTTTAAATCATAAAGAGTTGTGTCAGAAGTACCAACCGTCTAAAATAATCATGCCTGAAGAAAATAAGGCAAAAATGAAATTTTATCAATATGAAACTATGGCTGAGATGTTGCCAATAGTAATTTATTGCGATACAGAAGCAATATTATCTCCAATAATTGATGATAGTGAAAAAACAAATATAAAGATAGAGCGTGCTCATCAAATGAGTTCTTACTGCATTTACATAAAAGCAACAAAAGAGCTTCAAAATTATAACTTAGACGTCGGACCCTTTTTATACAGAGGTAAAAATGCCGCTCACCATTTTGTGACTCAAATAAGAGCGATAGCAAAAGATATTTGTAAAATATATCGTACAAACATACCTATAAAACCTTTAACCAAAAAAGAAAAATATATTTTTGCACAATCGACTAATTGTAGTCTTTGTGATTCACTTTATACTTCCTTAAATAAACAAACTCGACATCATTCACATCTGTCAGGGAAATTGTTTGATCCTAAAGGGGTGTGTAATAACTGCAATCTAAGAATATTAATGAATAGGTTAGAAATTGTCATTTATTTTCACAATTTAAACTATGACCTCAATTTTTTTATTACACTTTTTACTAAAGAAAAAATTAAAATTATTGCAAACTCTGAAGATAAATATATTTCATTTACTGTTTATTTTGAAGGTATCAGAGTAAAATTTATTGACACCTTTCGTTTTTTGAGTGATAGTTTAGAACACTTAGTAAATATTACACCTAAAGATAGTTTTAGCGACTTAATCGAGGTTTTTCCGAATAAGCATAGATATTTAAAAAGAAAAGGTGTTTTTTGCTATAATTATATAGACTCTTTCGATCGATATAATGAGATGAAACTACCTCCGATCCAAGAATTTTACAATGACATGACTGAAGAGGAGTGTGACCCTGATGATTACAAGTATGCTTGTCGGATATGGGATGAATTCGAATGTAAAACAATAGGAGATTACAGCGATATTTATTTATTTACAGATGTTCTTTTACTTTGTGGAGTATTTGAGGAATTTAGAAAAAGTATGAAATCAAAATTCAAACTTGACCCCTCTTACTATGTTACTATTGCAAGCTACGCTTTTTCGGCTATGATGCTGTATACTAAAGTCGAATTAGAATTATTTACTGACATAGATAAATATATATTTATAGAAAACGGTATTCGTGGGGGTCTGACGCAAGTAGTAAGGAAATATTCGAAAGCAAACAATCCTCTTATAAACGGATACGATTCTGATAGTCCTATAAAATACATACTTTTGCTAGATGCTAATTCATTGTACACTTTTGCGATGAATCATAAATTACCAAAAAATTCATTCAAGTGGGAGACTGATCTATGGAAATTCGACGAACAATTTATATTAAATTTAAACAAAGATAGTACCAACGGTTATATTTTCGAATGTGACATTGAATATCCAGAATACCTTCACGACATTCATTCAGATTTACCATTTTTACCAGTAAATGAAAAGCCCCCGGGTGGTAAAAGTAACAAGTTAATGACCACATTAATGGATAAAAATAAATATATAGTACATTTTTTAGCATTGAAACAAGCATTGAGTTTTGGTCTTAAGTTAAAAAAAGTATATAGGGTTTTAAGCTTTTACCAAGAAGCGTGGCTTCAACCTTACATGAACTACTGTACTATACTGAGAACGGAATCAACAAATGAATTTCATAAAAGTTTATACAAATTAATGTGTAACTCGATATATGGAAAATTAATGGAATCCCTTCGTAAAAGACAAAATATAAATCTTGTAACAAATCAAAAATCAATGGATCGATATCTGAACAAGCCTACTTTTAAAGATAGGTTCATTTTTTCTAAAAACTGTGCATCCGTCCACCTGTATAAAGAGAGTCTAACTTTAAATAAACCGATTTACAGCGGTTTATCAGTGTTAGACATTTCTAAAACGTTAATGTATGATTTCTTTTATAACGTTCTAAAAACGAAATATGGTAGCAAACTAAAACTTTTATACATGGACACTGATTCACTATTTTTGGAAATAGAAACTGAAGATGTATATGAAGACCTATTGACAATAAAAGAAAAAATGGACTTTTCGGACTATCCTAAGAATCATAAATGTTTTTCTATAAATAACAAAAAAATTCCGGGAATGTTTAAGGATGAGTCAAATGGAATTCCGCCGTTAGAGTTCGTAGGTTTAAAAGCTAAATCGTACAGCGTTCGAATATCTGACAAAGAAGAAAAAAATAAAGCAAAAGGTGTTAAAAAAGCCGCAGTAAAGAATCATTTAACATTTTATGATTATTTAAATATTTTAGAAACCTCTCATCATTTATACACTAATTTTAAATTAATACAAGCCAAAAAAGAAAAAAATCCATACAATAGAAGTAGACAAATTAGCCTTATTAATAATGATGATAATCGATATTATAATAACATTGAATCATTGCCCTATGGCCATTATAAAATAAAACAATTGTATTGAATCAAACCATTTTTATAATTTTAAGATTAGAAAACAAAGAATGTATTTTCCCTTCCTTAAAAAATAATTGATAATAATTTAAATAAGTGAATTTTAACAAATTATTGTAGTTATACAGAAATAAATTTATGAAAAAATACTTGTTTTAGAACAAATGTTTTGCCAATCTTAAAAAAATACCCTTAAAAAATATATAGGTGTATCAGTTTCAAGTAAACATAACTAAATAAACAAAAAACTGTCATACCTCAAAGAAGATTATCGACTACTTTGGTGGAATGAGAACACTCCTTGATGGTTTTCTTCGCCGTAGGTAAATATGATGTTTTTTTGCTTTTAATAACTTTATAGATTTCATTGTCAACAGAAATATCTTCTTTTTTTTTAAAAAAAAAAAAAAAGCAACAACTTTATTCTACTACTTACCCCTTTCATTCAATCGACTTATTTAATTTCTGTTTACAGTTTACTTGGGAAATAATCTTGAGGTTTCTTGATGCAACCTAGCTGTTATAACTGAAGTTATATTTGAATCTACACCTTTACCTCTTCGTCTTCAAGCTGAAAATATGTTTCGGTTCCCATCGCAGCGTCATCTCAACTCAGTTTGGACTCATCGTTTTTTGTATTATATTAAAATAATTTTTCTCGTGATAAATTATTTTTTATTTTTCTTTAACACGCTTTTTCTTTTTGTTTTTTGTTTATAATCTTTTAAATAAATGTTTTTTAAATAAAATATTATAAATTATGTAGACACATCCATTATAAATAATTTTCTATTTTCTTTATTGCAAATATTTTTGTTTTCTAATCTTTTAAATAAAAAAATATTTTATAANAAATAATTTTCTATTTTCTTTATGCAAATATTTTTGTTTTCTAATCTTTTAAATAAAAAAATATTTTATAAATTAAAAATATACATCATAAATAAATATTGTTTTCTTTTTCTAAATACACATTTTTTCTTCATCTCTTTATAACTGTATTAAACTATATTATAAAATGAAGTTTTTATTTAATACAGATTCATTACAATATTGTCATCCACATGGGAGACATTAGCTTGCTCTACGAACTTATAAAATATAAGTATAATTTAAAATCTAAGTTTTTAAATAGTAAAATGTTAAATGATGCTTGGAAAAGACGAATGGTGGAAACATATGTCCCGATCATACAGTTAATTAATAGTAGTCTAATAGATAAAAATGTGAGTTTAAAACCGAATGTTAACGAAGTATCAACAGAAACTGACATTTCTAATTTATCATCTTTATCAAGCGATCAGACACTGCCAATGCGAACAAATAAGTTTTTGATGAGAGAAGAATCTTTTGAGTTTACACCGGATAAATCAGTTAGAGAAAAATTTGCCGAACATTCTATACATGAAAAGTCAGAAATATTGGAAGAGATACCGAAACTTGCACGCCCTTACTTATAAAAAAATACTATTTCTTACTGATGCGATAAGAAATTCAAATATAAGCACTAATAGATTGTCACATAAATTTAAGACTATAATCAGTCATTTTATTAAATAATTTAAAAATTCTTATTGATGTTATATCCTTGAACCTCCTTCATTACAATGCTGTAGGGATTGATAGGAGGGGTTAGAAACAATTTGATTGGTTGTTACAAGAAAGATTTCTATTGGTCTAATCCTAATATTTATAAAACCAATTACACATAATGAGAACAGTCTAAGTCAAAACACGGAAAGAAGTTTATCATGTCGAACGTAACCAAAAATTCTACTCTTTTATACCCGGGATTAAAGCAAATTATAACCTATGACTTTCCGTGGGTGGTAGTTTGTCTCGCTACAATAACTGGTCCCAACGACTCGAAACTTCCAAAAGAGATCAGTATTGCTACCCCAGACATAACATATCATTATGTACTACGAACTCCAAAAAGACTTCTCGAGTATGATGTCGGCTACAGCTACAAAACCAGAACGCACAAGGTAAAACAATACTCTGATTTAAGTCTAAAAAAATTTAACGAAACTTTACCTAATCACGTAGATAAAGCGCGAGTAATATTCGCTCACGGCGACGAAGACGTAATCGAAAAAATCGTGCAAAGACCTGTCATCAATTTGTATAACTTAAAGGATTTTAACTTCAAGGCTAATGAAGATTACTTCAACAATAATGAAGATAAATGCCGCTACCACAAAGTACACAATCCAACTTTAATATGTACTCGTGCCTTAGCAAAGAGTATTGCTTTGTGGCTCCTAAAAAACCCCGAAGCCATTGGGTTCATAAGGTGCTTGGAAGACAATCATTTACTTATACAAAAATCCGTGAAAGAAAAATCTGAGGACAATTTCAACGAATATGATTTAAATTTTGAAAGTAACATGTTGAATATGAAATTTTATAATCCTGACCCAAGTCAATATTTGCAAGATTTTTATGTTAAAGAAAAATAAATAAACACACACTTGTTTGTAATATATAAAAAGTTTTAGAAAATTATTTATTTAAAAATGTAAGTTACATAATATAATTCACATTCATAATCTATTTTTTAATTATATAGGCTGTAAATTGTTTGTTGGGTAGGTTTGTAAAATGTCGATAAAAGTCAATAATGTAAAATTATGTATATAAAAATTCTAATGAATAATATATAAAATTTTGTAATAATATAGAATTTTATTAACAAATTTCTGTATACTAACTAAACTTAAAAAGTGAATAAATACGATTTTATAAAAATTACATTTAGTATAATTTATATTAAGTAGAATCATTAAGTGGACAGTCTGTTGAGGACCAGCGGTGGTGCTCGGCAATATCCTGACAGTTGTCCCATCCATTTATAAATACTTTACAGTAGATACATCTGGTGTAGGTTCTGTTCCATTGAACAATCCCGAACTGTGCTAATGATTCTGGGTCTACATCATGTGACCAATGCTTAAATGTTAGCAAGCGTGTCTTATAGTCAAATAAGTTTAGATTGCGGTCTCTACACCAAAGTGCGAGAGCCCAAGCTCTTGACATTGCACATGCACTTTGAGAGGAGTGATTACAACATCTACCCTCTTGCACGTCTAAAGTCGTGACTGGTGGACAACGAAAGAAATCCAAAAGGTATATTTGGTGTGAGATAAACAGTTGTCTTAAGTAGTACCCTTTTTCCATTCCTTTGATAAATATAAAATTATACTTGGATAAAAGTATATCCAATAGCTGATGCAAAAGATTATCAGTGTAAATATTTTGTTGAGGAAAACCTGTTTGCGAAACGTCAATAGTAGGTAACACAATTTCTTGCGAAACTGGAAAGTAAGCGTAGTAGATCTGTTTCAAACTTGGTACGTCGACTAAAGCGAGTTCCCTGACATATTTGGTGCCATGATGAAACTGGATATCCAATACAGCAACGCTACCAATATTGTTAGGAGACTCGTTAGAAGACATAATGCTCATACAACGGTCAGACTAGCACTGAATTCTTTCTATGTCCCTACAAACTTATAGCATTCTCCTTATCACGCCATCTGACGGAGTGTATTGAACAATACGATCGTGAAGTATTAAACAGTATGCACTAGTATTAGAGGGAAAGTTGCTTCGCGCTGAAAATTCAAGGCTTACATCGACCGAACTAGATTTAACGGCATCTTTTTGCTTACTGCAGTCTATAACAATGATAGGAGCCACATCTTTAAACTGTTGCATCGATATAATTGGTTCAGCGTTGTCCTTATTATAATAAGAAACCTGGAATTGGGTATACATTTCGTATAATAAAGCATATTTGTGGTGGTTAAAATCAATGTTCATATCATCGTAAGGATATGACGTGCCATTTAAAAACAACTTCACGTTTTGGATATTGCAGTGGTCAAAGAGACCTGAAGACATGCTTGTTTTATTCCGTCTGCTCGTCTGGAATGCTAAAATAATAAAACGGGGTTTTTCCAAACTACTTGACAATTTTACAGACCACGTCTGCCGATCACTGATAGGTAGCTGGGGGTAGTATAGACATTCCCAACTCCGAAAAGGGATCGTAATGGGATGGTCCCTTTCTAGTATTGTTAGCATTCGTAAACGAGCGCGATCGTCAAGTTCAACGATAGGTAAACGCCATGAAACTTTTTCCAGTTTAAAAGAAAACGCTTCGTCTGTAATCCCGTTTTTCCGTAAAAAGGCGTCATTGTCACTTTGAGACCTAACTAATATAAGTTCTTGTTTCATTTTTATGATGATTCTCTTATAGTCCTCTGCAAATCCAAGTAAATGTTTCAGAGGTATCATAAATGTACATTTACCATTTAAACCAAAAGTTGCGTCAGGACTTGACAACCAACAGGCTGTTCCCAACGCCTTGGCGTGCACTGGATCGAGCGATACCAACGCCTTTAGCGTTGTGGCTATACCCAAATGACGAACTGAATCCACTTCAACTCCATTTAATTCATACCTTATTTCACTGAACAAATGAGCCATTGCATTGTTAATTAACTGGGTCTTTATTTCAGGCGGTGTTCCGGGAGTGGAACCTGATGTTATGTTTACTTCTATTACTATGTAACTTTTCCCAGGATGACATTGTATATCTTGAGATTGTGTAGAGATTCGTATCTCATCATTATTACCAAACTCACCGCTTGTTACAAAAGGATTAAACGTGTGCCATTGGTAGCGAGTAATTTCTTCTTGAAATGAAGGGGGTTGAGCAATATCTAAAATATCATGCATCTTTTACAGTAGCCCGTCCACGACTGAGCATTCGTCGCCTTCAATGTCTATACTTATAATTTCCTCGTCCAAATTTAATTGAAAAAGAGTTCGATACAACTCAGACAATTTAAATCTGATTTTACAACAAATACAAGTATCAGGACCATCAGTGGTATTATCTTTAGACCAGGGACAAATTTCATAATGATTCCCGAATTTGCTGGTTATCATGTTTCCTGCATCTGAACAATAAGTAACAAGACAATTAATCAAATAATTGGCTTCAAGAAATATCATAGCACGGGGGTCATTTAAATAAATTTGGTTAAAAATTTCTCGAAATTTAGCATAGTCTATTTTGCTTAAAACATCCATGGTGAGCGTACTCGAAATCCTTTACGTGCAAGCAGCTCGATGTAGCGATTAGGTATAAACTGAACAAAACCTTTACCTTGTCTGATACCTCTAACACCTCTGCTTTGTTTATATTCACTGAAGTCCAACGCCATGGTCTCTATCGGTTAAATGTAGAACTACTGTTACTCGTTCGCCTCTAAAATCTAAAAGTCGAAAATTCTGGTCTAATAAGCGAATCTTCACAGTGTCTATTCGCCGCGTGTTGACAGGGTAATAAATAGGTTTGGTTGGAACCTCCAACAATTTATACCCGGGAGGTACCTGCGGTACAAAGGAATGTATAATGTGAGTTCTTACACTTGAACCATCCTCTTTTAAAGCGTTACTGTAGGCTCCTTCAGCAATGTTACATTCAACCTGAACGTTAAGCACTGTTGTTATATTTGCTTTATTCTTTGATTCGACACGCGAATGACCTCGTGTCGACATTGGTATCACAACAGGTTCGAACCCAAGCATCGGTCCGATAGAGTGAGGTTGAGAAAAATCAAGCTGTACATCGGATTTTATTTCTGTTTTAAACGTACTGCGATTGCCAAAAAGAGTTATAGAATGTTCTTTTGTAAGTTCCTTTCGAATATGTGTGTTTAATCCTTCAAATTCGTAAGCACCTGTGGGAAATTCTATAAATTTTACTCCTTCATTGACATCGATGTAATGTAACTTATTATTGACATCATTAATAACGTTTGGGAATGAGTTGAACCCAACGAAGCTGACAAGAGCTATTGAATAATTTTTGCTATTCAACTCGATCGGTGGAAACACGTCGGTTCGGATCTCTGAAACGGTATCCGTTAAGGTAAATGTGTAATTCATTACTGACAGGGTACAATTTTAAACATCACGTTATATAAAAATGCAAGACACAACTGTCCACAATGTTCTCCATCAAACTGGATTTGTTCCTCATTATAAAAAACATTTAAACCGTTTAAATAGGATAAAACATCGGGAGGAGGAGACAAACCATAGCTGTCAAACACAAGAGAAATCGGCTTAGAAACAATTGAACAGCACCAATGAGTACCGGGGTTGGAAGTCGAGTCCAAGTTGTATATTAAACACTCGGTCGAGTTTCTTCTTTTTGGTAAAGCGTCTCGCATAAAAACGCCTCTACAGTGAGGTAGTTTCAATATATTTGCATAGTGATCAATGTCGAAATTAGTCATTGCTCTTGTAGGTAGGAGCGACATTAGTTTTTTTGTGTTGTTCGATGTTTTGTTTTGTTCACAGAAGATCCCACTCTGTATGGTGCTAGAAAAATACCTTTACCTTTTTGATATGGGGCTAAAAACAGACCACTTCCATTTTTTACTCCTTCTAACGCTCTATTATGTCTCTTAAGCTCTTCAAATGTCTGTTGCGCAAGTTTGGAATCTTTGTAAGATTTCAGTGCAGTCGATGAACTTGCGATAAGACTACCCAATGCTCCCAAACCAGTCAATAGCAGAGGAAGAAATCCTCCTTTCTTGGGGGGATATAAAACTCGCGGTTTGTGAGATTTAACTGGTTTAGAACGACGAGTGGTAATAAAAGCTGTATAGTTTTTAGTCCTTCTTTTCCCAGTTCTACGCTTTGATTTTCTTTTTTGTAGTCCTTTTCCTTTTTTCTTAACAAATAAACGTTTTTTTCGTTTACCACCACCAAGTTTAACTTTACCCTTCATAATGTTGGTTACAAGGTAGGCAACCAACATGTGGTGGGTCTTTTCACCAAGTGATGCGTCCTCTGCTTTTACACGTTCCCAAGCCTTGTCAATTAACAGTTTGTCAGCCTTTCGTCTGTCTTCTGAATCTTTACTTGAGTAATAAGAAACGTCGTGGCGTAAACATGCAGAATCAAGAGGATTTTTGGGTTTATCACCACGTTTCAAACGTTTAGTCAGCTTTGTACCTGGTCCACAATAATTGTAAGTTGGCAAATGAAGCTCAAATGGTAGTTTATCAATAACACTATTTATAAGTCCTGCTCCTTCAACAGTCCCTTTCATACTGAATCTCTATTAGATGATTTTACTGTATTTATTTCAGACATTCGGGAGTATAAAAACACGCATTAAGTGTGCAAGAAACTCAGTTAATTTAAGATGAAGGTGGTGCAACAACCTGAGATATTAAACATTGACGACATACTACCCGAAGATACAAAAACATCGAAGTTTCATAAACATTCTTCTTTGTTACCGAATAATATTCGTTGTCTTGTATCAGGTCCTTCCGGTTCGGGTAAGACTTACGTGACATTAGGTCTTCTTTTTCACCCTAGAGGCTTGCGTTTTGAAAACGTATATTTATGTTCAAAATCTCTTTTCCAACCAAAATTCCAAACATCTTTTCCAAACAAATCTTAAAACAACGAGGAGTAAACCATTATTCTACACATTCAGGTCTTAAAGCTACGATGGTCGAAAGGTTTAACAGAACTTTGAAAACAAAAATGTGGAAGAGATTTGCTTTACAAGGTAGTTACAAATGGATAGACATATTATCAGACTTGATCAAAGAATACAATAACACAACGCATTCAACTATTGGAGAGAAACCACGAATGATTGGCCCCAACACTATAATTAATCCTCACAGTAAACGAAAGATAAATTCAAAAAAACCTAAGTATTCTAAGGGTGATTATGTAAGAATATCCAAACATAAAAATATTTTTGCCAAAGGCTATGAGGGTAATTTTAGTACTGAAATATTCCGAGTGGTCGAGGTTAAAAAATCTCTACCTATAACTTACATTTTAGAAGACTCATCCTTCCAACGCATCATAGGTTCATTTTACGAACATGAACTAACTTCGGCCAAGTATCCAGACGCTTATTTAGTAGAGAAAATTTTACGCAAAAAAGGAAGCAAAGCATATGTAAAATGGCTTGGATTGAAAGAAAACACCTGGGAAGATTTAAATAAAATGTCAAACTTTTAAATAAAATATTAAATTGTGTTTTAATTAACATGAAAATAAAAGGTATTCTTTTTTTACCCTAATTTTCCATGTTTCGAGGTGGTTAGAGGTGATTGGAGGCGGTTAGAGGTGGTCAGATGACACCGTTTATATTTATTACAGAATCTGCATTACAGAATACGCGTTATAATTTTTTTGGTTACAGTATCCGCTTTAACATTTTTTTGGTTACAGTATCCGCTTTAACATTTTTTT
>KZ653119.1:28209-48455 GCA_001010745.2 Gerris buenoi | reverse complement strand
CAGAAATCACCTTTTACGCACTATTGCAATTCATAAGGGGGGGGGGTGAATGAAATGACCTTAAAAGGGGGCCTTAGAAGTAGACGCCGAGGCTGCTCCATGCTCCAGCCAAGTGCGACCCCAAAAATGATCTACTTACGCCTGATACTAATGTTTATTGTTCTTTTTGTAGCTATTTTTATAAATAGTTTTAAATAGCGTCAATTACGTATATATATTATAAAACCTATATAAATAAAAAATCTAGTCCTTGGTCGATTTTGCGACCATTACCCGGTGATCTCTCTTTTTTATATTTTAAAATGTATATAATAATATTGTAGGAAACTATTTGTATTAAATTGAAATGTATATAATATACTGTAGGAATATATTTGTATTAAATTAAAATAAAATAATTGTAGAAAAATCTTTATATAAAATTAAAATGTTAATATATTTTCAATACTTGGTCAAATTATAAAATTATTTTTATACTCAAATTATATGATTTCATAATAATTGTGTTGTGATTTTGTTTACCAACGTCTATTTATATAATGTTATAGCAAATATAGTTTTATATTATTAATATTTTAAATGCATTTCAATAAATGTTGCAAAAAAAGAAACAAAATAATAATATGTATTTATTTGAATAATTATATATTCCCTTTTTTTATAAGTTACTTTTGTTATAATTTATTCGATAATCTATTTATATACGATAAAATAAGGAACCATATTTATTAGTATTATTTAGATGGTTTTAACATTGTTAGCGCGCCAAGGTTGCCAATAATTGGCACACCGATTGTCGACACTAAGAGTAAAGAAAATGCCAATGGTAGCTCTGGCCAAAGGAATATAAATAAAAAATAGTAACAAAATACTTTGAACTTGGTGTATAATTGTAGAAGTAAGTAATTTAAATAAACAGTTTCAAAAAAGAAGAAAAAGGGATTATTATAATAAAATAATAATAGTTACAAAAAAGATATTTCTTGGAGTAGGTGAATTAGGTTGTGTATAGAGGTGGTGGATGTCCTGCTTCGTAACACACTCCCAGTATTGGGTGGTAGGTCGGAAGTTAGCCAGCTGTGAGTTGAAGAAGATGATGAGATGATTAACCCGTCGCACTTAGTAGTAGCAAGTGTTGACAGGATAAAAGTAGAGCACACTATACAGTCAGCGGCACATTAGGTCAGTCAGTAGGACTTAACTTGAGACTACGACACTGAATTTATTGTCAGCACAGAACGGGGCTCAGGGCCGGTACAGTATGTACACACTACGTTAAAGGCTTGATAAGCTTGACAGTAAGTCGTAACACTGAACAAACACTTTGACGTAGGCAGGCGAAAGTAAAATGTGATCCCGTCTGTGGTTCATGAGAGACTGAACTGCCTTACTAAGGTAAAGGGAAGAAGGTGGTGAATATAATTTAAAACGGAAGTGAAGCAGTCGAAAGTAGCAGAGAAGGTAGAGTTAATTATATTATGAATCCAAGGAATTTAAAAACATCAAGCTTCAGATAATTGAATTATACATTTTAGAAAAAGTGAATTTATAAAAAAACAGTTTTATAAAAGATAAATAATTAAGTTAGTTCAAAGTAAAATCATTAGAAAAGAAATTAAAATCCTAAGAACTAAATGGCCGTAACAAACATGATGTATACGATCGAATAATTATTGTTTGATTTATGTATAATATAAAGCCTATTTTCAACTTTTTCTTCTTGAAAAACATATTTATACATTTAAAACAGTTTAATTCTATAAATGTTATAAAAACCTTGTCGGTATAGTCGAAATGGGATTAGTACTGTTAGACTGCGCTGAGGTAGATGCAGCAAAAGAAGTAGAGGGTAGAGTATTCATTTTGAAGTTTTTACTACTAATGTTTAAATTGAACTGATAGCCCAGTTAATCTTTATCAATATCCATTATTCGATGATGACCATGGGCAAGGGTAGTGATCTTATCCGGTAGAATGTGTCGTTTGTCATCAGTGGACGAGAGAGCCAATTTATTTATGGCTACGGTGTATAGCCTAAGGCGATAGGAGCGTATGAGGTTGAACTTTGTAGACATTGTTTTAAAATCTAAGAGCGCTCTTTTAAAGTCATTAAATTTAAGTTGTTTTATTACAGCGCATCTTTTAACTCCCTTAGCCTTTTTTATCCCTACTCATAGGGCATCTGACCCTTACGCAACAACAACTCTAGCTGCCTGCCCGCGTAGAGTTTTGGAAGGATCTTAAAACGATCGGGTGTCATTTTTTTTACAAGAGCGTCTAAACTTGACGGTAGGAATCTAAATGAATCGAGAAACCGAAGCCAGATCATTCCTTGCGTGCAGATAATCTGTTTAGAAACTGATATGTACCTTTCAGATGTATCTGCAAGCACTTTAATCTCCCCTCGGAGGTTACACAGTTCACGAACAATAAATTTAAAGTCGTAACCGGATCCAAAGTGGAGAAAAACAGGTAGGAAGTCTGGTTTTTTGGCATTACGATTACAGCTCCAGTGAGCAGCACCTCTATATCTGCCTGTTATATGGCGATGTTCTAGGATTTTTTCGCAATAATTGAGCGCAAATATATTGACGCGCACTTTGTTCATGTTTTCAAACTTTGGAATATCTTTCAATGCAGTGGGGAAAGTAAGAGCACTGAAATCGTACACTCTGCCATGAGGGACACGAGACAACACAGCATGTCTAAAACAGTCTTCATTATCAGGATATATAGTATGGTCAACCGATCGAGTTTTGACTATCCACTCCGGCAGAGGTATATTGCATGCAGACTTTAAAGGGTTAAGTTTACTCACGTTTAACACGATATTGTCAATTGAACTTAACTTTAAGCCCGAAGGAGTGCCCTCAAACGTTTGTACTTCATTTTCTATTTTTTCTACACCCTTGAGTAGTATTGTATCGATATCAGTCATGTTATACACCGGTACACTCTTGGTCTTAAAATTCCTTTCGACACTATCTTTAGTTATAGAATGCTCGTAAGTGCATTCAAGAACGAAATTAATTTTAACTGCAGGCCAATCTTGGAGTAAGCTTTCGATTTTTCCTCTCATTCGAGAGTAGAGGAAAAATATGATTTTAAATTGTTTTGCGTCCTCTTTATTTGGAATTATATATGTAATAAGATTTTTATTGAATGCGCTTCTGAGTATTAGTATATCAGTCTCATCGACACATGGAAGTGTAACGCGATTAACTTTTGCCCTTCGACATCTGAGGTCCCATTTTTTACAGGTTTTTTTATGAATGCTGAAGACTCGATTAGAAGGAAAGACACTGTCGCATCGATCACATACATATTTTATTCCTTTACACTTTTTTTTTATGAAGTTGCAAGTTGTCATTCCTATTACCGAAACATTGCTTACACTTTACACAATAATTGGTCTTTTCTTGTCTGCAAACAGTCTTCAGATGTCTAGTTAAGTTGCGTTTTAAACTAAACTCTTTCTTGCACTGGGGACACTTCAATCCGACGTCTTCTCTTATGCAAAAAACACCACATTCAAATGCTAAGCACAGAAATCAACTTATGTTCATTACTTATATCATAGGATATAAACAAAGGAGCGAAGGACAGCACAGTAGTAGCTATCGAAATTTAAACATGGTGATTTACAACAATAGATATATTCGGTGATTCCTATTAAGATTTTTCAAAGATCAGACTTAGAACTTTTACATTATAATCATTGGCATATATGCAGTCTTTATCAATAAAATATATATTTTACATTATTCTTAATTACAGACATGCAAAGTGATAACTATCAAAAACGATTATTTTATTTATTTATTTTAGTTTTTGTAGAACAATAATAATAATAATAATGAACTAGCTAAGTCTGCCTGACTGACTGGATCAGTTCATTCCAGTCGAGCCAAATCCTGATTCGTTTCTTTCGGTTGTGCTTATCTCTTCACACTCCTCCAAAATTGGATGAGCGATTTTTTCAATTATTATTTGTGCCACCCTGTCCCCTTTGCTAACATGAAAATCGTTCTCGCCCAAATTTAATAATAGGATGCCGATGTTACCTCGGTAATCCTCGTCTATAACACCGGCCCCTACATGTATGTTATTTATAACAGCAAGCCCAGACCTAGATGCAATTCGACCATAAGTATTTTTTGGCAATGCCAATCTTAAGTCTGTCTGGATGACTCAGCTTTCAAAAGATTTGATGCAATACTGATATGCACTCTTTAGATCAAAACCTGCGGCTTGTCTAGAGCCTTTAGTTGGAGCATAGGCGTTTTTAGAAATTTTGCTAAATCTTAATCTTTTGCATTTACAATTTTTTGCATACCTTGTAGTAGTAGTAGTAGAGGCATAGCTGCTGGTAGAAGCCTTTTCTGATGTATGAGGATTCATGTTGGTAAAGATGCTTTTCAAATCAGGGTTCAGGTTGAACTGGTTTAGCATTGGAAACCGAGCTGTATTTATACTGCTAAACCAGGAAACTTTTTCTCCCTCCTACTCACCTTGATTTCAAGTATATATACCGCGTTGCATTTTGCATTCAACATAGTGCAGCACAAACCCTCACTACAAGAATNAAAAAAAAAGAAAATCATAAAAACGCGTATTAGTTGAAAAGAAGAGCAGTCAGAAGAAAATAAAAAAAAATCAAATCCCGAGTAAATAGTTTCATTAAATAATTCAACAACGGACTCCAGTGTCAACTATGAAACTTTAAGTGGCAGTGAATAAATTAAAGATATTTTAAAACTCGGACAAATCCCCCCCTCCAGTTTGGGGTCAACATAGAACTTGGGGTCCCCTGGCCTGTGGTACGAGTCGACTAAATATGATCCTAAAGCACAAGGGCCTTTGACTTTGGCTAATAACTACTCAAAGTAAAAAATGATTCAATGTTTAAAAAATGAAATATAATACCGTACATACATAAAATAAATTGTTTTGTGCAGATCTCAATCTATGTATTCACTTCAATCAATCAAAGGGGTACTTATTTTCCGAACAGGTTTACGGATAAAATAAAGCCTGAGATCAATAAACACTACAAACCTGACACGTTAAGTGTCATAAATCTTGGGAAAATGGACAGTAGTAAATACAATATGATTAAATTTATAAACTCCCACGAATCAAAAAAAAAGAAATTCCAAAAAACGCGTATTAGTTGAAAAGAAGAGTAGCCAGAAGAAAATAAGAAAAATCAAATCTTGAGGAAATAGTTACATTAAATAATTCTACAACGGACTCCAGTGTCAACTATGAAACTTTTAGTGGCAGTGAATAAATTAAAGATATTTTAAAACTCGGACAATATCCCCCCCTCCAGTTTCGGGTCAACATAGAACTTGGGTTCCCCTGGCCTGTCGTACGAGGCGACTAAAAGGGTTCTCAAGGCACTAGGGCCTTTAACTTTGGCTAAAAATCACTCAAAGTAAAAAATGAATCAATGTTTAAAAAATGAAATATAAACCGTACATACATAAAATAAATTGTTTTGTGCAGATCTCAATCTATGTATTCAATTTAACCAATCCAAGGGCACTTATTTTTAACAGAAAAATAAATCTAGAATTCATTGAAAATTACCAACCTCACACTGTTGAACGTCCTTAACGTTAATGTATGATTTTTTTTATAATGTTCTAAAAACGAAATATGGCAAATAAATTAAACTTTTATACATGGACACCAATTCACTATTTTTGGAAATAGAAACTAAAGGTGTTTATGAAGACCTACTGACAATAAAAGAAAAAATTGACTTCTCGGACTACCCTAAGAATCATAAATGTTGGCATTAAATGTAAGGCAAAAGGTGTTAAAAAAGCCGCAGTAAAGAATCATTTAACATTTTATGATTATTTAAATATTTTAGAAACATCTCATCATTTATACACTAATTTTAAATTAATACAAACCAAAAAGAAAAAAATNTTGCAATAGTGCGTAAAAATTACCCCCCCCCTTCCCTAATAAGAATGACTAATAGGGTTTTTTCAATGCTTTCAAGGTCATTTCATTGCGGCATGAAGCGTCTTGGTAGGAAGACGTCAAAAGGTTGTTGGTCCAATAACGTCGCAACAACAGCCGGCCCATGCTGTCCCGATGGCAGGTATAGCAGAGCGCTAATGAAGTATGCTCGATCTAACAATAATATTAATGAATAAAATAAAGAAGTTAACTAATCGCGAAGAAGTTTCCGTAAATATTCAAATAAAGGAGAAAAGGAATTCCTTTGCTAATTATTGATGGAATAAATATAAATACCTATTTCAAGTTCACGGATAGAGCGTCTCGGCCTGGATGCTATCGTGTTGAGCGCTGCAGCTAGGTGGTTAGACATTACGATTATGGTTGCCTGACTAATACTAGATGCAAACTGAAGAAGAGCGAATATAATGTTTGCTTATATGTATATGTAAAGTGGACAAAAGGGAAGATGCGTCATAGGTAAGAATAGATTTGTGTTCTTAGTGTTACACTCACACGTTGCGAAGAAATGGAAATAACAATACATGAGTCGTACTTATAACTAAAGGAAATATGATCTCTTATATATAAGTTAAATAAAAAAAAAGACTGAAAACAAATATGTTAAATATAATAATTGTAATTGGTCTAAGTATGTACAGAGGCAAAAATAGTAAAATAAAAAAAAACTAATCGTCTTCTTCATTTAGACCATGGATTTCCGGCATTTCAATACACTCTGCAAAATCGATCATGGGCATGTCGTCCTGCATGCCCCTATAATATAAGATTGTGTTTGGCGATGCATTATAAGATGCCACTACCTCTGGTGATAAACAGCGTAATAAGGCGTTTGGTAAAACAACCTCAATAGGAGGTTCCTCCGATAGTGTTGCTATCATAATTGGTCGCTCCTGATGATCTATAATAAATTCTAACTGCTGTATTAAATAAGGTCGATCTAAAAAAATAAGAAAAGAACGACGCGATAAAAATAAGGTAAATAAATGAGTATGAATTAATGTGTATTTGTTTAATAAAAATTACGTCTTTCAATGTCTCTAATTGTACGTCTCGGCCTGGTAGTAAGGTTGTTTAAAGCAGACGCCAGAGTCTGAACCATCTTTACTAAAGGACAACTTAAGAAACACTGATTATATTTTTAATTATACTAACATTAGACGAAGGAGATTGACGTCATAGAAAATATCATGGTTGAAGCACAGCAGTTAGTGTGAGTGTAGAAAATAAGTCAAGTGTATCAGTAAGAAAGGAATAGACTTTCGACACTCTTAACATTTCTGAACAGCTACCAAAGTAACGCTTGAGTACGTTTTAAAAACATAGTACCTCAGATTTAATTTCTATTAACTTGTATTAACTATACAGTCACATCATCATATTACTAAAGCCCGAGATAACAAAGACGAGTATAATACCTTTTGTAGTTACAGCAAAAGACTAAACGTAAATTAAAAGTAAACTCAAAGTCACGCCTGAAACGCTTTCAATTGTTTGACCGCAAATTTAATTCTTGCATTACATGCTGTGAATAAGAAGGTAGAATTACGTCGGGTTTAAAACAAATATATTTGTCATTTATGCATTGAAAGTGTTTGTACAAACAGCTCCAAACAAATCATATAAATAGTGAATGTGTGTCTTAATAGTGTATCAGTTCAAATAAACACTTGAATAAAGTCGTATTTAAGCCACTATGAACACCTTGGCCCCATCAACCAGTTTTATTTCTACAACTGAAAAAAGGTATGGTTTTTGTTTTTTATATGGTAAATATAGATCAACTAACAGTGAATATGTCTCAAGCGGTTCCAATATCGCAACTAAATTGATCCCCCGATAATCCATCATACTCATGAAGTATAATACATCTAAAAGAATATAAACAAAAATAATTGAGTATGTGTGTGTGTGTGTGTGTATGTATTATTTCTGTAGGAGTAAAGTGCATACTATATTTTGTAAAAGTTACCAAGTTCTAAATCGTTGATAGTTAAGATATCTTCATCTTGCTGAGGGATCGTCCATCGTGATGTGTTAGTCCTGACTAATTTTTAAATGAACAGTGTTACCTCAAAATAATATTCATTGAGGTAAGTAGGCGAAAAACAGTGAAATCGTATAAGGATTGCTTAAAAAACAGTGTTTGAGGTGCTCAGCGATGTGTGAGATTAAGATTAGATCTTAATATAGGCATGAAATCCTCCGCAAAGTCTCTCACGCATGCAAAGGTCGAAATACCAATTCAGCACCTCGAAATTACTCATGCATACGAAAGACAAAATGAAATATCCTAAGATAATAAGTATACTGTTATAAGGAAGAAAACGAAATATCCTTTATTGTATGCATATGCAACTAAAATAAAAATATTGTAACTGTAGATTTCTTATTCACACTCTTTTCGTTTGACTGGGCATTATAATATTATAATAGTATGAAGATATAGCAAAAGTTATTAATAATGTAGATTGAACAACTCAGTTTGATAATCTGCGATTTTCACAAAGTAAAAGATAAGGCTGACGGCGAAACACAAAAATCAAAAAATTTGATGTCATATACTCGTATATGAGAATGTATTACAAAGTTCCTACGATTACCGAATATCTCACGCTAAATAACAATGAGATTATCATAATTCACGTGAGGTCAGTGAGGTAATCTGATTGGGTCTGTATTGTGTCAACCCTCCCTAACATCGATTACAAAAAGCACTGTATTAGGGTAACGCTCAATATTTGAGAGAATTTATGTTGAAGGAATGGAGATAAAAACATATACGAAGCGTAAAACCCTATTGTAGACTCAGTTCTATTTGAACAACAGTGGTAAAAACTTCAAAATGAATACTCTACCTTCTTCTTCTTTTGCTGCATCTGCCTCAGCGCAGTCTAGCAGAAATAATCCCATTTCGCCTTTACCGACAAGGTATTTATAACATTTATATAAATAAACAGTTTATTAATTTTTAACTATGTTGTTCAAGAAAAAAAAGTTGAAAATAGGCTTTATATTGTATACAGATAAATCAAACAATAATTATTCGATCGTATACATCATGTTAATCTAAATAATACTATTAAATATGTCTTATTTTATCGTATATAAATAGAACCTTTATATAAAATTAAGACAATCCAAATACTACTATGATTACTTATTATATCGTATATAGAGATATAGTTTATTCGAATATATTATAACTATGTTTCCAACGTATAAAGAAAGGAAACAGGATTCCTATAACATTAATCAAATATATACAATTCACATATAAACTTATATATCAAACTAAGACAATCCAAAAATTACTATAACTATGATTACTTATTATATCGTATATAGAGATATAGTTTATTCGAATATATTATTACTATGCTTCCAACTTATAAAGGAAGGGAACAGGATTCCTTTGAATATAAGTAGAGAAAATAAGAGGAGGAAAAAATGTAGGAGCCCAAGAGCACCTGCCGCCCCCGGCCCCTGACCCCTACAAGGACATGTCAAGGTTACCGGAAACGGCCCCCCGACCGCCCCCAACCCGTACAAGGACACTCCAATGTCACTGAAATGGCCCCGCGACCGATCTTGACCCATTTAATGACATTGACCGTGTAAGGACACTTGAAGGTCACTGGACCTAACGGTTTTCGCTCTCGACGTCGCTCACGGCCCCGAAAAAGGAAATCATATAAAATAAATCANTATTATAATAGTATGAAGATAAAGGGAAAGTTATTAATAATGTAGATTGAACAACTCAGTTTTGATAATCTACGAATGAATTTCACAATGTAAAAAAGGCTGACTGCGAAACATAGATATCGCATATATGAGAATGTATTACAAAGTTCCTACGATTACCGAATATCTCACGCTAAATAACAATGAGATTATCATAATTCGCGGAAAGTCAGTGAGGTAATCTGATTGGGTCTGTATTGTGTCAACCCTCCCTAAAATCGATTACAAAAAGCACTGTATTAGGTAACGCTCAATATTTGAGAGAATTTATGTTGAAGGAATGGAGATAAAACCATATAAAAAGCGTAAAACCCTATTGTAGACTCAGTTCTATTTGAACAACAGTGGTAAAAACTTCAAAATGAATACTCTACCTTCTACTTCTTTTGCTGCATCTGCCTCAGCGCAGTCTAGCAGAACTAATCCCATTTCGCCTTTACCGACAAGGTATTTATAACATTTATAGAAATAAACAGTTTATTAATTTTTAACTATGTTTTTCAAGAAAAAAAAGTTGAAAATAGGCTTTATATTGTATACAGATAAATCAAACAATAATTATTCGATCGTATACATCATGTTAATCTAAATAATACTATTAAATATGTCTTATTTTATCGTATATAAATAGAACCTATATATCAAATTAAGACGTAATCCAAATACTACTATGATTACTTATAATATCGTATATAGAAATATAGTTTATTCGAATATATTATAACTATGTTTCCAACTCATAAAGAAAGGAAACAGGAGTCCTATCACATTAATCAAATATATACAATTCACATATAAACTTATATATCAAACTAAGACAATCCAAATATTACTATAACTATGATTCCTTATTATATCGTATATAGAGATATAGTTTATTCGAATATATTATTACTATGCTTCCAACTTATAAAGGAAGGGAACAGGATTCCTTCGAATATAAGTAGAGAAAATAAGAGGAGGAAAAAGTAGGAGCCCAGGAGCACCTGCCGCCCCCGGCCCCTGACCCCTACAAGGACATGTCAAGGTTACCGGAAACGGCCCCCCGACCGCCCCCAACCCGTACAAGGACACTCCAATGTCACTGAAATGGCCCCGCGACCGATCTTGACCCATTTATTGACATTGACCGTGTAAGGACACTTGAAGGTCACTGGACCTAACGGTTTTCGCTCTCGACGTCGCTCACGGCCCTGAAAAAGGAAATCATATAAAATAAATCAATAAAAAAAGACATGTTATCATTGTATAAAAATATATTGACTAAAATAAAAATTAAAAAATGTTCTATAAGTATAAGTGGGTAAAATATAATAGGAAACAGATAAAAAATATTATGACTACAGCATTCGTATAGATAATCTTTTACAAAATGGTTTGTCAAATGATGATAAAATAAAAAATGGGTTATAATTATATGCAGGAATAAATATAATTGGAATCAGAGGGTGAATCGCCCGCGGCAGCATAATCTCCTTCAAGCTGTCCTCGAAATCGAGAGATTCTACCACCGCAAAAAGATTGCCCTCTTCATCGTAGTCCAAAAGTACAATTAGGTACTCTCCATCTAAATAATAATAAAAAAAAGATAGAAAACTAAACATGATTGAATAAATAAAGATAGTTAATCGAAATGTGTAGACTATAAGCAGAATTGTCGAAGCAATAAACAATTGAAACTACTTACCAAGTAAATCAAAAATGCTGCTAGTCATTTTGGTGTAATGTTTACTCAACAAAGACAACATAAAACTGAAATAAATCTTTAATAATAATGTAAAGTTTTAATTCGTTTGAAAATATAAGGCAACAGTGGGGAGAAGGTTGATTGCCTGTATATCAAAAATTAACAAACTTGCCATATTGGAGACATCTATCAAGACTGCAAGGATAGTATAGTTGAGAAATAAATGTTTATAATATTAAAAATGTATATTAGTTGCATTAGTATTCCTCGGTTGAGCTAGTCTGGACTATGACAATGAAAGGAACGATCTGAGACATGTTAAGTACCTGGCTTGTTGTTCTGCAACGGCACGCACGGTCTGGCCTCTCCGATGATGGCCTCCATTAAAAAGCGAGAGTAATATTACATTCTTCAGTTTAGTAACATCAAAATTAATTTCTTCATGACCTAACTAATTCAATATAGACAATACGAGTATATGAACAGTATATATGTCTAAAATGTTTTTAAAAATATCAGTTCAAGTGTGTATTCTCTACCAGTAGCTGATATAGTTATTTAAAATATAAGGGAATTATATAAATATTATTTCCAAAAATAGTTAGACATTCTTAAGTGTTATAGTGTTATTAGTTCACATTAAGTATTATTTATTTATTTATTATTATAAAGCTAAACACTCCAATAAACATGCTTATTAAAATAGTTCAATTAATAAATAAAAACTATAATTTAGTGATAACGGGGGGAGAAATTTAAAAAAATATAAATAAATAAAGTAATATTTTTCATTTATTAATATATATATAAATTTATCATAAAAATAACTTCTCCTGGGCGGGGTATCGAACCCGGGNATCCTCAGTAAACGCCGGAACGATCCCCTTCGGCAGAAATACATCAGCATGTGTGTCCCTGTAGCGAATCGTCGCTACCACCGATGGACCATTTGGAGTTCGACTCAGCAAGGTGAGCCGCTCAATAAAATAAGGTACGCCTAAAAATAAATAAGAAAAAAAAAATGTATATATATATTTTTACTGCATATAATAATTTAAACAAATAGTTAGCAAAATAGATTGTACGCGCATTGACCGATAACTAATAATGTTATTTATAGTTTTCACAATTTTTTTAATAACATCACAAATAAAACTTATGTTAGTAATAAAATATAAATATTATATATTTTACTTAAAAATAATATTAGATTTACTTAAAAACTTAGTATGACAAATAAAGTGTGAGGGACATTCTAATGTTTTATGGTAAGGCAGACAAAAGAAATTTGCTAGTATGTTTCCGTTATGACTCTAGGCCTTATATCAATTTTAGTAAAGGGTGGACTCACCAAGTCATGGTCTTAAAGGCTTCTAAAAAGAAGTAATACTTACCCTGCCTCCATGTTTGGCAGTGTCGTCTTCAGTAGATTCGCAGAGTGTATCGTTATCCTCTCTTTTAAATTGTTCTTAACTAATATATTCTTATCATAAATATTTAAGTATAAATTAGTTCAAATAAAATAAATGTATTGTATTTAATGCTCTCTGTCAATTGGTCAAAAATGATTTTGTCAACTAATAAATAAACTTTTTGTTGTCTAAAACTAATTATAGTCATTGATTACTATACATCTAATATACTTGAAACTATTTGTGAAATAATAAGTGATTAAGTGACGACATCTGATTAAACTCGAATTCTTTATTTTAGTCAAACCACTGTTATGTAATAACGGAGGCTGTAAGCCTTTAACTCTCGGCTACAGTTATGTAATTACTAATACCTAGAGGCCTTTTTTAAACTTAAACATATATAATTCTACGCTAAAAGAGATATTAGGTAATACAATAAAATAATAAACCAGTTTAATTTTAATTTTTAAAATTTATTAAATGATAAAATAAGGACAAACATTTAAACTTTTATAAATTCGATGTCGAATGTTTTTCCATCCTCCTCGGATAGTTCTTTGAATACTAGATGGAGGTCCGGCTTTTCGTTGTACGTTGAGACAGTCTCTTCCGTGATGACTGGCATCACTCTCTGTGGCAAGAAAACGTCCTTACTGCCTCCACCTTCTTCTTCATCCATCCTTAGTGTCGTCACTAAGGACTCTCCATAGCGACCCTTTGCCAGGTACTTCATTTTTAGACCGAAGTAAGGCTTGTCTAAACAAATAATAATTAACTGATTAGTATATGATAGTGACTCGTTCCGCTTTTAATCTTGTAAGCGTCGATAAAAAGTTTTTATTTATTATATATTTAATATAAAGCATTACAAAGCTGTATCATATTCTATTTAATTTTTATAAATAAAACTATTATTTTCTATTTGATTCTATTGTTTCGAACAAAGCCTCGAGATTTATCGAGGCTTTGAGCATTACTTTGCAATGGATCCATCAGAGGTTTGACATTTTTCTCAGCAATCCATCTTATGACCGCCTTTCCCGAGTGTAGAAGTTTATTTTTTTGACGGATTTTATTGCGCGCCTTGATCAAACGTCTCTTTATGACCTTACTTGAGGTCTCCATTTTGACGACTGAATGCATCTCCCGACCACTCGAATGTTATAAACTCATCGAAACATCTACGGTATCTACCATCTTCAATTGAAGCCTCTTTGTCTATAACCATAAAGTTGAACCTTTTGTTCCAGCATTGACCACACATTTCAGTGAAACGATTCTAGGCCATGTCAGTATTGACATGATCGTCGTATACATGACGAAGGTTGGTATCGTCCATTTTAAACAAGACCAAAATGTTGCGCTGGTCTCGGATACAGTGCTTTGGTACATTAGCATATGATTGAGAAAGATAAAACGAATCTATCCCCTTGTGTCGTCCTCTGATAAAGTATTCCTTGATCCGCTCCTGCTTTTCCATCATGACATCGTCAAAAATGTAAATAGAATTCTCTTTAGCCTCTTCGGGTGCTATAACCTGTTCAAATTCAGTAATGGGAAAGAAACCAATTTCAGGTATTTCTCTAAACACACTACTCAGATACCTATACTTTGGTTGATCCAATGACTTTGTATACAGGTATACATTGTCAAATCTAAGCCCATTGGCATGTAAAAGAAGAGTTACCATCAACTGAGTTTTACCACAGCCTGAAGATGCACAAATAAGAGCTCTTATTGGTTAACTACCAAAGAGAGGACTATGACGTTTCAACCTTATATCCCCCTCGTCCTCTACAAGACGTTCCATTACTTGGAACGACGTGTTCTGTCTGGTAATGTGCATCGTACTGAGATTAGGGCATTCTTATTACTACTTTATATAGAAAAAACTTTTCTTTTTTAAAAAATTGTATTTAAAATATAATTTTTATTATTTACACCATATATGTACAATCAGGCGCATACAAATTACATGTTAAACAATTAAATTTTTTGATTTATACCAAATGTACCGTTTAACAGCCTGGCCTCTGGCACATACAAAGTTTGTTCTGTTGTGGTGTAGGCAGGAATGTCTAAGCAGGGCTGATCTGAATCGCAAATCGTTGAGAGATGAGCAGTCCAGCTTTTCCATGTCCACTATCTCTGTCGTCACTCCTCGTGATTGAAGATACTGAGCCTTTTCTAGTCCTTTGACCAATACTCTGTCATACTCGTTGAGGTTGCGTTGAAGAATATCATCAATGTGGTCGTAGTCTATTATGCCATCGTTCTACGTCAGTCCATGAAAATTTTGAGTCAGCCAAATGTTTTCTCGACTTGAAGCAGATGATGAATCATCATAAGTTGACGGTGGCTTAGAGAGATACCAGCTAGCACTACCACTGCCAGCATCGATGATGGTTAATTCCTTAAGTATATACGAACGTCGTGACTGGCCATTGCAGCTACCACAGCTCCTCTTGCTTTCTCGAAAGCAGACGATATCGACAATAGCACAGTTCATTTTTATAAAGCTTGTAAAAGCTTAGTTGACTACAGTTGACTGGGCATTACATGGAGATGTAGCAGAGCTTTTATACAATCAAATATCCCCCTCCTCGCACAGTGAGAGCACACTCCTACAAAAGAGAGATTTTAAGCCCTTTTTGTAACGATGCCTGTAAGAGGATATTGAGTAACAAGTTGATCAGAAGAATCAGGCAGTATACAGTCGAATTTTGTTGCTATTTCATTATCTCTTTCAAAAAGGACATCCCTAAAATCGTTGACATGTAGTTTTATATTGACAGCAGACTTTTTAATGCCCTTGATTTTTTTAATGGATGACTCTCCCTCCTGACTGATTGCATACATTATCGATCTCAGTCCTATCCATTCTAAAAACTTCCTACCGCTCAGCTCGTCTTTAAATTTATCCAAAACCTTTTGGTTTGCATGAGTAGCAGGGATGATTTGAGGGTAAATTGCTTAAGTCAAAATGGTGACCAAGGGCTTGCATAGCCTCCAATCTCCAATCCTGACCGAATGACTTAATTAGGTAGACAAAGCTGTCGGTGTCAGTGTAGGCTAACTTTAGCCTCTCTGGACCGTAATGCCTGAGCATTGTTTTATAGTGAAACGTTAGCATCTTGAGCTTAGCCATTTCAAGAATTGTGAATCCTGCATAAATCGGTTTGTTGAAGGTTATTTTAGTTTTTATCATATGAATTATAACAAGATTTTCTGCGATAATTGTTCAACTTTAAAAATTTGGACGAGCAATTAACTTCTCTGCACTTGTCCATTTATTAACTATTCTTAAATCTATTCACTTCCTAACTTGCTCTATGCACTTGCCAAATGTACCATTATTCAATAGCTTCATAAGGTCTTTTTCAAATTCTGTATTAACGGTTTTCCGCTTCTCATTATTGACAATAATGAATGGAGCGAGCCAGGCAGTTTGTCGAAAACCTATGACCCTATGTATGTTTTTTAACTCACAGCCGTGGGCCACTACAAATTGAAGCACTTTGTAGTGCAGAACATATCTTTCCTTGGAGGCAAGAGTCCCTACTAGTTTCACATAATTTGAGCCTGGCAGATTAAAATGCTGAGGGAGAGGAGGCAAATCATTGAAATAGTCGTGGAGGTGCTCAGGAATTTCTATATCGAATTCGGCAATGTATCCGATATCCGAGTTGTCCGAAAAAGTTAATAAGTTTACAGTTTGCGGTTCTACCCAGTAAAAGTTTGATAGAGGTAGAGGGTGACATGAAGCGAAACCATAAAGATTATTGGCGTCTATGTAGCAAAGTTCATTTGATTCATCAGATTTTGCATGTCTAAGGCTTACTTGGGTAAAGCACCCTCTCAAGCCGCGCTCCAAGAGAACCACTTCTAACCATCGTGGAATAATCGCAAATTAATTCCAATTGCTCACCTGTAATTTTTAGCATACCCTCGAATGCTAGCCCCGGAAGGCTATAAAAGTTTACTACCTCCAGGTTGTAATCGGAGTTGAAAAACTCTAGCCTGAAATTTTCATAAATTTCGGCTAGGAGATAAACACCAGTTTGAAGATATAATTCAGAATAGGCCCTCAAATCTTTAATATTAAACTCAGACCATACATCCTGAGCATGCTTATACTCTTCATCACTAATGCTTGCCTCATTTAGAAAACTGTAAAATTCTCGCGGGATGGTAAACTTGTTTCGTCCAACTTGTTCCAGTTTGTCATGTAGTCATAAGGCATTTGCCCTTTTCTTAGCAATAAAGCCAATTGTTTCCTCTCATTGTGTTTGGGAAGAATGGAGAACTGTTCGGGAGCTAAAGTTTTGACAATTTTGTCTAGACTTGATGGAAGAAACCTACAAGAATCGAGAAATCTTTGCCACAAATAGTGACCATTGCACCTTATTTTCTTTGAAAAGGACATACATTTTTCTTCATTGTTTGGTATGACTCTAATTTCACCTGGAGTTTTGCCCAATTCCCTAACCAGAAATTTAAAATCATAGCCCGAACCGTTGTGAAAGAAAATTGGGAGAAAATTTGGTTTACGCGCTGCTATATTACACGACTGGTGACTTGCCCCTCTATATTTACTTGTAATATGCTCATGATCTATTACTTTGGGTTCTTCTAAAGTGAACTCTAATTTGCAAAAATAACATACAGTTGCACCACGGTGAGCCTCGCGTCATTATCAGACATATATACAGGTTTATTAATTGAATAATAATAAATAACCTTCTCCCCGATTCGGGTTAAAGACGTTTAAACAGTTTAAATGCTGCATCTGGGCCTGTATATATTATCAATCTATTGAAATCTCGATCCTCACCCACTTCATGCACGTCACTCATAACATATATACCATAAGACATAATTTGGTGCTCCTGATACTTTTTAGTGTAAGGTCTATATTGACCAGTTTAATCGTCTGTAACAGGCGGTTCACAGGTAGCTATTGGCACTAGTAGTGACTCAATATCACAGTACACAACAAAAGGTATTCGAACCTGATGTCGACCATGTAGTATTTTTAGTTTGTTATTGTCTTGAGTCGGCATTATAACTCTTGTAGGTTGTCCAATGCAGTCAAGTCTGTGTCTGTAAAGTTTTTCTTCTTTTGTCATATTCGATCTATCCTGAAAAAAGCTTGAGCATCGCCTGCAGAGAGCGATGGCATCATGGTGTTTAAGTTGACTTAATCGCTCCAACTTTAAAATTCTAATAAAATGGTTATGATGATCTGATGTTAGTAGCAATAGGTCTATACAGTATTAAGCCTCCGATTTTGTATCCCTAAATGGATAATTATTTTCATCTTCGTCGAGGGCAAATATATAAACTCTTACATTGTCCAGAGCTTCAAATTTATGTATGTCCTTAACAAGAGCTGGATTAGACATACAGGAAAAATCAAAAACGTTCCCTGAAGGATTTAAAGCTAAAATAGATTAGATATAGGAGCGTCTGTGGAGTTCATCTTATAGGAATAACAAAAATTGTCTCTCCACGTAAATTTAAACTGGTTTATTTCACAAAGCAGCTTTCAGCCTTCAAAAGGCCATCATCAGTGCCTAAGACCAAACAAGAGGTAAAACTAAGTAAAAACAATAAAACTAGAAAAGTAAGAAAACACGTAAAGTGCAAAAAGTTATCAATAATTAAAAAGGCACATATCCATCACATACACACACACACACATATACATATACACACATACACAAACACACACACACACACATATATATATATATATATATATTAGCAATGTAATACCGTGTTTGCACACTGCAATATGCTAAACCATATGTNTATGCAGTTTGCAATTAAAAAAGTATAGAATTAGTTTTAAACGTGCCGAGGATTTGTGAGACATGCAATGTCAAGCTTGTAATTTATATATAACTAGCTGTGTGATAATAAGCAGTGAATAAGAAGGCTTGAAACAAGTTTACTTCGTTTAGAAAAGAGAATTTATTGCATTAGTATAACTACTTGCAAAGTCAAAAAGTAATTTCCTTTATGTCTTTACTAGCAGTATGATTATATATAATTCATTTCAATGCAGTGACTCTAAGTTTACTAGTTCATAACTTGGTTCAGAAGCGAGACTGGAGCTGGTACTGTGTCGAGAGGTTTCCATGATAATGATGAGTAGGCTAGTTGTTCGGGGTGAACTGGTTTCCTAAGGGAAAAGCAGGCTGTATTTATACTCGATTTTGAACCCTTGACGAAAGCATGCAACCTTAGTCCTGACAGAGCTGATCTCGACACTCCTTAAAATCATGCTTCCACCTCGTGCTCGTCAGATGCACAGGTTCTTAAAAATCACGCATCTACAACAAGGTCGACAGCGTCCCCTCGGCACTCCTTAAAGTCTACCTCGTATTCGTCCGTGTTCATGCGTTACACATCGAGTAGCTGCTTTCGTTAAGGGATCAAAGCTCTATATAAATACAGCTCAGAAAAAAGTTTCCTACTTAAACTAATATTTAAAAATGATATGCCTTGAAACTAATACACCAGTAAATATATATATATGTTACATTCTTAAATTTAATATGCAGTTTGCAATTGAAAAAGTATAGAATTAGTTTTAAACGTGCCGAGGATTTGTGAGACATGCAATGTCAAGCTTGTAATTTATAACCAAAAGACCACATTAAAAAGTGGGAATTATTAAAAGGTAAAGAAAATAGCTTACCGATTTAGAAAGAAAAGAGTTACATAGAAAAAATAAAAATTGATTGAGCGAGAGGTGAGCCTATACCATGTCGGAGATCGACATGAGACTGAGTCTCGTAGGAACAGGAACTGAAGCCAGAGTCCTTATCAGAAGCGAACCGTCCCCTCTCTCGTTAAGGTTCATCTCGCCGGCCCTGCGCTGACTCCTTATTATTTCCAACTTCTCTAACGAATCAAGCTTACGCCCTTTCTGTGCATAATGGAGAAAGCCGATCTTGTGCTCCGCTTGCGTGTGATTATAATCGGTAAGGTGCTGATTAAACGTACTAGTAGAGCGTTGAAGGTGTTCCTTCGCCCGTATTTTAAAGTTACGTCCCGTTTGACCAACATATTCAGCATCACAGTCGCCGCAGATGATAACATATACACCGCTTTTATTTTCAACGCTGACTGGGTCCTTCACATTACTAAGTTGAGCTTGTAACGATTTAGTCGTACTAAAGCCCACGTTGTGCTCATACCTAGCCAAGATCCTCGCAAGCCGATCCGAAATAGAGCCGAGATAAGGAATAGAACACCACGTTCCTGCTTCCGGTTCATTTCTAGTAGACGCGTCCATAGCTTGTAATACCAACTTGCGATTCTTTTTTACGATCAATTTGTCAATCAGTCCGTCACTATAGCCGTTATTTTTTGCTATTGCTTTAATG
>KZ653119.1:6309-19948 GCA_001010745.2 Gerris buenoi | reverse complement strand
CTTTGAAGACCAGGCATAGATGCGGCCGACTGTTATAGGTTTCTATTATATCCTGGTTGAACGCTTCAACCACTCGTTTAGGTAAAAAGACGTCTGCTACAGTGTCTTCCCGGAGGCGTATAGTTGCCACCACCGATGGCCCATTTTTCCCCTTGGCTATATGCGCCAAATGTTCCATGAAATAAGGCACGCCTAAAAAACAAAACAACAAATAATAAATAAATAAATAAAAATAATCTCATCTATTGTTTTTACTGATAAAAAAGAGTTCACCGAAAACATTTTAGTGTTAATGTAGTCACGTATTTTCCTTACTTTAAAAAATTACTGAGTTATAAATAAGTAATATAAATATTAAGTTTTATCATGGTTGATGTAGCGTATCTGGAACATGTATGTACTCAACAGTAACAACAGAGTAATGTATGTTTTCTATATCAAGTATGAAATAAAGTATCCAAATAAATATACCCTTCTTGGCACTCTTTTACTTTGTTACCCACCATTTATTTATTTTTTTATTTATTATTAAATCCAAGTGAACTATTTTCTTTTGTTCAAAATTTATTGGAAATTTAAAGGTTACTTTGCCTTACTAGATAGTTAGACTAACGGGTATTGGTATTTCTATTTATAGAAGTGTGATGTTCCTTTGTCCCAAGGAAACATTTGAACATTCCCCATTTAAGATTGTCAATTAATTTTTTAAAAAACGTCAAACATAATAATGTAAACAAACGGTGGGTAACCAAGTAAAATCTTGCCACGTCTGACCTAATTTACTTTGTTACCCACTTTAGGGTGGGTAACAAAGTAAAAGAGTACCTAATCCTTTATTACTTAAAAATAAATAATGTTATATCAAATTTTGTTTATGAAAAGACATTTTATTCGCATTTTTATTTTATCAAACTTATAAATATATTTTATCAAACTAAGCATTCGTATACTCATAATACATACATTTGATCAAAGTAAGCAAATATGCATCACAAATAAACTTTTTTTAGTAATAATAAAAACATTAAATATTTTATTTCAAAGAATTATTAGTTTTACTTAAAAACTTGGGATGGTTGACAAAGTTTTCGCTTTCATTTTACTTTCGACTTTTATAATTATTAAAATAATAATAGAAAAAAAATAAATTTACTTACCGACTTCCAACTCCTTAAGAATAACCTTATATTAATTAATTATTATTTCAATTATTATTAATGTAATTTTTACACATTCTTACTATATTATTGGTTATTATTAACTAGTTTGATTAATTTCTTATTTAAAATTTCATTACCCCAGATTAGAGAGTTGTGATAAGAGATGTCCAAAATGCAGATTGGAGAGATGCACAGTGGTAGAAAGAGTACTGGTTGAAGTTTATTTCTTAAAATATCTGGACAAATCCATTTTATTATACTTATTTTAGTTGGGTGGGGATGAAATGCAACTGCATCTTACACTGTTTAAAAATAATAATTTTTAAACAAGATTTTATAAGCAATGTAACCATACAATGTTTACGTTAAGAGTTGGCAATCTACATGAGCACCTGCAAACCCAGTTTAAATATAGTTTTTATTGATGTGTTAATAACGTAGTTAACCTTTATTGATGGTAATCATTTAAATGTTATAAAAAACAATTTTAGATATAAATTATATTAATTTTTATAATCGCTTAAAAAGTATTTGTATACATATTTTATAATAAAATTTGTAATTATTACAAGGGTTGGAAGTCTGGAAAAATTAAGTATGGAATTACATTAAAACGAGTTTGGTAAGGGTTTTTTTTATCTTGAAGGTCATTTATTTTGTAATAGCAATAACCCTTTTATTTCTCAGTTTAATTTCGACACTGAAGCTATTATGTACACATCAGTAAAACTTTTTTCGTCAAATATTAATTTAAAATGGAGTCTACTTTGGACATAATTATGAGGATTTACAAAGATAAGAAAAATATCGAATATTGATAGTTACAACTCTTTACAGTTAAAGTTTTATGTTCAAAAGTGTTGTATATTTGAGTATGAAAAATGTGAAATAAACCTGTTGTTATTGAAAGGAAACATGATAGGCAAACACACTCGTCTAATATACTGGAGCTTTCTTTATTAAAAGCCTCAACAAATAGTTCGCGTGAAACGTTCCAATGTTTGATCTCATCACAGACAAACGATATTCGCCGAGNGAAGTGAATGTATAATTTAGGAACCGTCCCGAATTTAGTTTCGGTAAACATTAATTTTTTTATTACATAGGGTGTATTTAATTCCAAATCGTCTAATTTAAATTATCTTATTTGATTAAATTCACCTGCTGCATTAAGGATGTTCAACAGTGTCAGATTTGTAATTTTCAATGAATTCTGGATTTATTTTTATCTGTAAATCTGTTAAATATAAGTGCCCTTGGATTGGTTAAATTAAATACATAGTTTGAGATCTGAACAAAAACAATTTATTTTATGTATGTACGGTATTATATTTCATTTTTTAAACTTTGAATAATTTTTTACTTTGAGTGGTTATTAGCCAAAGTCAAAGACTCTTGTGCCTTGGGATCCCTTTTAGTCGACTCGTACTACAGGCCAGGGGAATCCCAGTTCTATGTTGACCCCAAACTGGAGGGAGGGATTTGTCCGAGTTTTAAAATATCTTTAATTTATTCACTGCCACTAAAAGTTTCATAATTGACACTGGAGTCCGTTGTTGAATTATTTAATGAAACTATTTACTATTTATTTTTTTTTTTTTTTTCTTCTGACTTCTCTTCATTTCAACTAATACGCGTTTTTTTGGTTTTCTTTTTTTTGATTCGTATGAGTTTATAAATTTAATCATATTGCATTTACTACTATCCATTTTCCCAATATTTATGACACTTAACGTGTCAGGTTTGTACTGTTCATTGATCTCAGGCTTTATTTTATCAAAAAAAAACTGTTCGGTAAAAATAAGTACCTCTTCGATTAATTGAAGTGAATGCATAATTTAGGAACCGCTCAGAATTTAGTTTCGGTAAACATTAATTTTTCTATTACATAGGGTGTATTTAATTCCAAATCGTCTAATTTAAGGGATCTTATTTGATTAAATTCACCTGCTGCATTAAGGATGTTCAACAGTGTCAGGTTTGTAATTTTCAATGAATTCTGGATTTATTTTTATCTGTAAATCTNGTAGGGTTTAAAACTTGAAACCGAAAAAAGTAAATCTAGAGGCACGTCTAGAATGTATAGAAGATTAAGTGTGAAAAATTTTCAAGTCTCTAAGACAAGACAAATAGGTGAGACGTGATTTGAGGCCAACAATTTCTCCCCTGAAAGCAGAGCCTTAGTAATATTATAAGAATAAAAATCATTTGTGCGAACTTGGTAACCCTATTCTAAAGCTGTTTCAAAATTTAACTTCCAATAGGAGTGTACTCCATATTATGGCTATACTAAACCTGCAATACTGTCGACTCTTTGATATAATTTAAATTAACCTTGATATAATAAACAACTTTTTCATTTTTATTTCTTATCACTTATCACTATCGTTATTGTTTGATAAGAGAAAGAAAACATAATTTGTATTTATTTTTATGGGTATTCTTTATAAAATGTATAATTATTTAATAAGTAATGTGAATAGGAAATTGTAAAGTTTATTTATTAACTACTGGCTTGGGCGGTAAATCTGTAGTTATAAGGCCACTTAGGGGCGGAGCCTAAAACTCGATACCTTGTGGGCGGAGCCAACGATAAAACTCGATACCTTGTGGGCGNATTTCCATTGTTACACATATATTGTTACATATACTTCCAAATATAGTGATATAATCCGGGGAAAAGATGGCAACTAACCGTGAATCATACATTAGCGGGTCCATTGTTGCCACTAGGCTTGAAACTCCTTTGAACCGACGATATTCAATGTGACACATAAAGTAGTATGCATGTAAAAGGATTTAAATGAAAACAGTTATTTTTGTTTAATTTAAATCCCCTCTGTCAGCTGTCGTAGTAATGGTATAGTAATGTGTATAATATATGATATGTAAGTTACCATTGTCTTGAAATCTTTCGACTACAGTAAAAAAAAAAAAAAAAAAAAAAAAAAATCCATTGCAAATTGAGTGTCTGTACGCCATTTTGGAGCTCTATCTAGAAGGATGTACCTCGCATACCCTTAAAAATTAAGTAATGATACGATGGCCTATTGTAGGTCAATGTGACCTCTTCTGTAAATGTGGAATAATTCTGTTAAATGTTCTGTAGACTATAAGCGGGATTGTCGAAACAATAAACAAATAAAAAAATAAACTACTTACCAAGTAAATCAAAAATGCTGCTAGTCATTTTGTTGTAATGTTTACTCGACAAAGACAACACAAACTGAAATGAATCTTTAATAATAATGTAAAGAGTTTTTATTTTGTTAGAAAATATAAGGCAACAGTGGGGAGAAGGTTGATTGCATGTATATCAAAAATTAACAATCTTGCCCCATTAAAGTGTATAGTAATATGGTAAAAACATACTGATTTCCCAGACGTTAACCGTCCGGGGCTAAAACTAATTAATTAAAATGAATAAGGTTTGATTGCTACATTAAAAGATGTAACGATATATATTAATGAATAAAAATATGTAAATGTACGTACTGTGCGAGTGGAAATCCCTCAAGCGTGAAGTTTCTCAAGCATGTGTTCCTTATTCTCTATAAAAACCTGTAATCTTGTTATTATTTATTTTGTTTATTAGTATTAAACCTAACGTAACATTACCATTGTTACACTGTTATAAGGAAGAGGAAAAATATTGAATATAATAAGGAATGAAGAAACCCTAGGTAACAACTTAAGCCTGAAGATTGTTTGAATACATGACTGAACACTTTCTAATGTATATATTATAAAGAATTTACACAATATCCTATCCTGTAAAACAAACATAAGTGTATGTATTGCTACAATCCTTAAATATGACCTTACACAACCTTATATGAACAATATTATGATATGTGTATTGTTGAAAGATGTAAGTAGTATACTGCGAAATATTATCATATAACAAGTCATGATATCTAATCTCGCTTATATAACAATATGCAGTTATACAAAATAAAGTTTGATAATATGCGATTTCACAAAGTAAAAAAAATATTATCATATATTTCAAAATAAAGCGGGTTTTGTGACTGAAATGTTCAGTCTACACATTCTACAAGAGATTGTAGAAATATCTATAGTCTGCGGAACTGTTCCAAATACTTTTCTTCAGGTCTTCGCCGTTTAATTGGGAGTCCTTGAATCCAGGAACATCTGCATTGATTACTTGTCTAACTGCAGTCATGCCAGACATGGAAGTGTTGGAATTGTGGTGCGTGGTGGAATGAAATGATGATTGTTCCGTCTCCTCCGTATCTGTCTCCGAGCTCTTTAAATCTAGAACGCAACTGACGAAGTTCGTCAGCAGATCTGACTGGAACGATGTCGTGGATGAGTTTTCGTCTTCTTGGAGCTCTGAGAAATCGTTCCACGTACTTGCTCCGTCTGTCTGGTCTAACGACTGTGTCAATAGCATGTGCAGAGTTGATAGTATTATGCGAAACGCCAGGTTGGTTTGTAGTATCTGGCTCGAGTATTTCATAAGAAAGCATTTGAAGCCAATCGGGGTCTTCCATACCTCATAATGATTGATACAAACTCTTGACTCAGACACTGACATTACTTTATTTAATGGAAAAATTAAAACAAATTAAATATCCAACTTACAAATTGGATGTATAAAGAAAGTTAATTTTGAAATTGACTTGAATAAGAGATATTATGGGTTTCTATATAATTAAACACAGGTTGTAGACGATTGGTACAATCGTCGCAATCTGTACTTTTATATATTAGCATACACACATGGCCACAATTGTCGCACTTGTGTTTTTGTCTTAAATATAAATACTGATATCTTATGCTTTAAACTGTTAACGTTTTGTGTTCAAACGTATTGTAAATTTGTGAATAGTAATTGAAAAATAAATTGGGAGAAATTGAAAGAAAGCAAGATGCACAAACACACACGTCTAATATGCTAGAGCTTTCTTTCTCGAAAGCCTCAACAAATAACTCGTGTGGTATGTTCCAGTGTTTAATTTCTAGACATACAAAAGATATACGCCAAGAGGTCTAAGTTATAAACTGATCAAGAGCATCAATCAAGAAAGGGGGTTGACTCACCAATTCCTCGTAAAACTCCTGGTCCTGGTCTTCGTCCTGGATGGGTTGAAACTGATAGTCGGAGACTGGGGAGATACTACGTGTACGTGGTGCCATGTTGAAGACTTATATCCCTTTATCCCTCCCCTATCCTTATATGTAATTTTAAGCAGAGATCTCCCCACCAGCAGCACTCAGCAGCAGGGAGGTTTGCTGAAAGGTCAGTATCCGGTCATGTCCGGTTAACAACCCAACTTTGCCGCCTGCCGCACCCACCATCAACACCCCACATTCCATTCAAAGCAGGTTTGCCTTTTAACTTTTGTTCCCTTCTACTATTTTAGAAACTTATATTCACATTCCTTAATGCTAAACTTTATTTTTCAATAACCACCTAATAACCCCCACCCCTCATTAATTAACCCGGGCTCATTTCACGATCTGGGAGCTTGTCGCTAAAATTTTTAATTTTAGTACCTACAGCAGCCAGCAGCCGCCGCTACTGGGTGCTGCGGGTCCCAGTCCCCGGAGCCGCCCCGCCTAATTGCTTGTCGCTAAAATTTTTAATGTTAGTACAAAACTAAAGCGGGTTTTGTCCCGAATTTAGTTTCGGTGAACATTAATTTTTCTATTACATAGGATGTATTTAATTCCAAATCGTCTAATTTAAAGTATCTTATTTGATTAAATTCAGCTGCTTCGTTAAGGATGTTCAACAGTGTCAGGTTGGTAATTTTCAATGAGTTCTGGATTTATTTTTATCAGAATCTGTTAAAAATAAGTGCCCTTGGATTGGTTAAATTGAATACATAGTTTGAGATCTGCACAAAACAATTTATTTTATGTATGTACGGTATTATATTTCATTTTTTAAATAATGAATCATTTTTTACTTTGAGTGGTTATTAGCCAAAGTCAAAGACTCTTGTGCCTTGGGATCCCTTTTAGTCGACTCGTACTACAGGCCAGGGGAATCCCAGTTCTATGTTGACCCCAAACTGGAGGGAGGGATTTGTCCGAGTTTTAAAATATCTTTAATTTATTCACTGGCACTAATAGTTTCATAGTTGACACTGGAGTCCGTTGTTGAATTATTTAATGAAACTATTTCTTTGGGATTTGATTTTTTTTCTATTTTCTTCTGTCTCTTTTTTTTCAACTAATACGCTTTTTTGGAGTTTCTTCTTTTTGATTCGTGAAAGTTTATAAATTTAATCATGTTGTATTTACTACTGTCTATTTTCCCAATATTTATGACACTTAACGTGTCAGGTTTGTAGTGTTTATCGATCTCAGGGTTTATTTTATCTCTAAACCTGTTCGGTAAAAATAAGTACCCCTTGGATTAATTGAAGTGAATGCATAATTTAGGAACCGCTCAGAATTTAGTTTCGGTGAACATTAATTTTTCTATTACATAGGGTGTAATTAATTTCAAATCGTCTAATTTAAGGTATCTTATTTGATTAAGTTCAGCTGCTTCGTTAAGGATGTTCAACAGTGTCAGGTTTGTATTCTTCAATGAATTTTGGATTTATTTATATATCTGTAAATCTGTTAAATAATAAGTGCCCTTGGATTGGTTAAATTGAATACATAGTTTGAGATCTGCACAAAACAATTTATTTTATGTATGTACTGTATTATATATAACTTTTTAAACATTGAATCATTTTTTACTTTGAGTGGTTATTACCAAAGTCAAAGACTCTTGTGCCTTGGGATCCCTTTTAGTCGACTCGTACTACAGTCCAGGGGAATCCCAGTTCTATATTGACCCCAAACTGGAGGGAGGGATTTGTCCGAGTTTTAAAATATCTTTAATTTATTAACTGCCACTAAAAGTTTCATAATTGACACTGGAGTCCGTTGTTGAATTATTTAATGAATCTATTTCCTCGGGATTTGATTTTTTTTTTTTCTTCTGACTTCTCTTCATTTCAACTAATACGCGTTTTTTGGATTTTCTTTTTTTTGATTCGTGGGAGTTTATAAATTTTATCATATTGCATTTACTACTGTCCATTTTCCCAATATTTATGACACTTAACGTGTCAGGTTTGTACTGTTCATTGATCTCAGGCTTTATTTTATCTAAAAAAAACCTGTTCGGTAAAAATAAGTACCTCTTCGATTAATTGAAGTGAATGCATAATTTAGGAACCGCTCAGAATTTAGTTTCGGTGAACATTAATTTTTCTATTACATTTAATTTTTCTATTATTTAATTCCAAATCGTCTAATTTAAGGGATCTTGTTTGATTAAATTCAGCTGCTTCGTTAAGGATGTTCAACAGTGTCAGGTTTGTAATTTTCAATGAATTCTGGATTTATTTTTATCTGTAAATCTGTTGAAAATAAGTGCCCTTGGATTGGTTAAATTGAATACATAGTTTGAGATCTGCACAAAACAATTTATTTTATGTATGTACTGTATTATATATAACTTTTTAAACATTGAATCATCTTTTACTTTGAGTGGTTATTACCAAAGTCAAAGACTCTTGTGCCTTGGGATCCCTTTTAGTCGACTCACAAGCTAGGGGAATCCCAGTTCTATGTTGACCCTAAACTTTTTGTCTTTTATTTTTTGTGCATTATAAAATAAGTTATAAATATTGACTTTCATCAGCATTATAAAATTGAATGTTAAACATGTCATTTTTGNTATGTTTTCTATATCAAGTATGAAATAAAGTATCCAAATAAATATACCCTTCTTGGCACTCTTTTACTTTGTTACCCACCATTTATTTATTTTTTTATTTATTATTAAATCCAAGTGAACTATTTTCTTTTGTTCAAAATTTATTGGAAATTTAAAGGTTACTTTGCCTTACTAGATAGTTAGACTAACGGGTATTGGTATTTCTATTTATAGAAGTGTGATGTTCCTTTGTCCCAAGGAAACATTTGAACATTCCCCATTTAAGATTGTCAATTAATTTTTTAAAAAACGTCAAACATAATAATGTAAACAAACGGTGGGTAACCAAGTAAAATCTTGCCACGTCTGACCTAATTTACTTTGTTACCCACTTTAGGGTGGGTAACAAAGTAAAAGAGTACCTAATCCTTTATTACTTAAAAATAAATAATGTTATATCAAATTTTGTTTATGAAAAGACATTTTATTCGCATTTTTATTTTATCAAACTTATAAATATATTTTATCAAACTAAGCATTCGTATACTCATAATACATACATTTGATCAAAGTAAGCAAATATGCATCACAAATAAACTTTTTTTAGTAATAATAAAAACATTAAATATTTTATTTCAAAGAATTATTAGTTTTACTTAAAAACTTGGGATGGTTGACAAAGTTTTCGCTTTCATTTTACTTTCGACTTTTATAATTATTAAAATAATAATAGAAAAAAAATAAATTTACTTACCGACTTCCAACTCCTTAAGAATAACCTTATATTAATTAATTATTATTTCAATTATTATTAATGTAATTTTTACACATTCTTACTATATTATTGGTTATTATTAACTAGTTTGATTAATTTCTTATTTAAAATTTCATTACCCCAGATTAGAGAGTTGTGATAAGAGATGTCCAAAATGCAGATTGGAGAGATGCACAGTGGTAGAAAGAGTACTGGTTGAAGTTTATTTCTTAAAATATCTGGACAAATCCATTTTATTATACTTATTTTAGTTGGGTGGGGATGAAATGCAACTGCATCTTACACTGTTTAAAAATAATAATTTTTAAACAAGATTTTATAAGCAATGTAACCATACAATGTTTACGTTAAAAGTTGGCAATCTACATGAGCACCTGCAAACCCAGTTTAAATATAGTTATACTGGAGCTTTCTTTATTAAAAGCCTCAACAAATAGTTCGCGTGAAACGTTCCAATGTTTGATCTCATCACAGACAAACGATATTCGCCGAGCGGTATCTGTTATTTCTTGTTCAGAAGCTTCAATCAGAAAAGGCGGATGACTTACCAATTCATCAAAGAATTCTTGATCTTCGTCTTCGTCCTGTATGGGCTGAAACTGATATTGGGAGTCAGGGGATACACTACGAGTTCTTGGTGCCATGTTGAAGACTTTTATCCTATATCCCTTCAGTATAGGAAAAAGGATGGAGAAAAAGTAGGAGCACAGGAGCATCCACTGCCCTGGCTATTGACCTCTACAAGGACACTCCAAGAGCACTAAAATTGCCCCCCCCCGACCTCCCCTGACCCTTTTAAGGACATTGAACTGTGTAGGGACATGGCAAGGTCACCGGAAACGGTCTTCACTCTCGACGACGCTCACGGCCCCGAAATAGGAATTCATATTATATCAAATAATTCAATAAAAAAAAGACATGTTATCATTGTTTAAAAATATATATTCATTAAAGCATGTGTATGGATAATCTTCTGGATGAAATGAAAATGGTCTGTCAAATAAGGATAAAATAAAAAATTATAAGCGGGAATAAATATAAGAGGAATCAGGTAAAAAATATATTGACTAAAGCATTCGTACAGATAATCTTCTACAAAATTATTTGTCAAATAAGGATATAATAAAAAATGGTCTATAATTATAAGCGGGAATAAATATTAAAGGAATCAGAGGGTGAACCGCCCGCGGCAGCATAATCTCCTTCAAGGTGTCCTCAAAATCAAGAGATTCTACCACCGCAAAAAGATTGCCCTCTTCATCATAGTCCATATGCACAATTAGGTAATCTCCATCTAAAATAAAAATTAAAAAAGAAAGAAAACTAAACGCATTTTTTTTCTTTGAGTGGTTATTAGCCAGAGGCAAAGGCCCTATTGCCTTGAGATTCCCTTTTAGTCGCCTCATACAACAGGCAGGAATGCCCTAGTTCTATTCTGACCCCAAACTGGAGGGTGATATAGTTTAAGTTTTAAAAAATCTTATTTAATTAATAGATTATTCACTGTCGCTAAAAGATTCATAATTGTCTCTGGAGTCTGTTGTTGAGTTATTTAGAGAAACAGTTTCCTCAGGATTTAATTTTTTTTATTTTCTTCTGACTTCTCTTCTTTTCAACTAATACGCGTTTTTTTGGAGTTTCTTTTTTTTAATTCGAGGGAGTTAATAAATTTGATCATATTATATTTACTATCGTCCATTTCCCTACTGTTTGTAACACTTAAAGTGCCAGGTTTGTAATAGTCAATGAATTCTGGCTTTATTTTAGCGGAAAATCGATTTGCTCACTAGCAACGACCAATCGGCCACATTTATGAAAAAAGGATAGACGTCCCGTCCAAACTACGAATTNAACACCATTACAACATAGACTACTACAATAGTATTTAATTTAGTTACAACACAACAAACGAGGTAAATCTGTAGTTATAAGGCCACTTAGGGGCGGAGCCTAAAACTCGATACCTTGTGGGCGGAGCCAACGATAAAACTCGATACCTTGTGGGCGGAGCCAACGATCTATTTGGCGCCAATTTCTCTACTTTTAAGGCGCGAAATTCGTTTCTCTATTTTAAAGGCGCGAAATTCGAAATAAGAAACTAACTAGCTTAGATACTATTTTGGCAAAGGGAAATACACTCTTAAATACATCAAATATTAAGATTGGATTGGAATAAAATAGATTTGGATTACCTTTTTATTAATCCTCTATCTCCTGAGGAAGGTCCCTGCCAGGTGGAGGATATATTCTGGCCAGGTCCTCGAAAAATGCTTTCGCAAGATCGTCACGATCAGAACGACTCCGGCGCCAGATATACTCGCCTAAGTATGAGTCGAACTGATCAGTGACGGTCCTGCTAGAAAGATTTCTCTTGACGGCACTCCAGGTTCCTTCTATGGAGTTTGTGTGCACGCCAGTCTGAGGGTCTTTGAAATGATAGGAGTGGTTCGCTGTTCCGTGAGGGAAACCTTCCTCCTCAAGGCAATCATAGGACCTCCAGCAATCCGAATAAATGGTCGTACCCGGCAGCACGGAGTCCTTAATTACCTTGAGGAGGGTACCTTTGTCTCTCATTTCAACGACCCTCAGAAAGCATTTATTTGAACCACGTTCAACACCACCAAACACCCAATGTCCGTCCACTCGCCTACCTCTGTTGTATTTTCGTTTCCCAAACTTGCTTTCATCAATTTCGACTATTGTTCCAGGTCCTCCAATTTTCTCATTCACTCTCTCATTCGCACACACATCCACACACGCTTCCCTAAAAAAATTTTGCCAGTCACACACGGTATGGTCCGAAACACCTAGCTCACGCATCACAAAATTTTGAGGTATTTTATAAATAAAATAGTAGGTCATAATTAAAATTTCCATCATTTTTAGCCTACTCTCCTCGAACCAACTTCCACTTCGGACAGATCGCCTGACCTGATGACGGCCGAGGTTTTTTGAAACCCGGCACATCCACTGGAAACCGTCACTTAATTCGTTCACAGTAACGAGGCGCATGTTCCCCCCGCACTTGGGACATTCATACGCTCTCGCTATTAAACCTAAATCCGTACAAAAATCCAGTACACGCCTCTTACCCTCTTGAGAATCACTTCCCGATAATAATTCGTACAAGAACTTTGAATTAATATTAACAGCCATGTTCGATAAACCCGGCACTTTCAAGGAAACAATTGTTCGTTTATCGTGTTTACAATTACGTAAATAAAAAAAAATGTAAAAGTTGTTTAAATAAATAATGTAAAAAAGAAATAATTGAAAGGATAACAAATCGCGAAAAACAACAGGGTCAGGGTGACTTGTTGAATACAGAATGCCCTGAATGAGGGGATGAAATAACCCCCTAGGAGTAGGAGTAGGGAGTAAAAAAAAAAATTGTAAATAAATTAAATAAAGACCTATAAACTCGTAGTATATCAGATCTATGTTTAGTGGTAAACATCTTTGAATTTGAATTGGGCGCCTTAAAGGGGAGGCGGTGGCTCCGCCCATAACTCGAAAACAGTGCCACTTAGCCCCTCCCACAGGCAAGCGAATCTCGACCGTATCGAGCACTACAGAATAGCCACAAACGAAAACGAATCTTAAAATTATAACCTAAAACCTATCCTTATCAGTGTTCCACTTTACTTTTAAGTAATTCCCCTTATTTCTATCAAAATTTCCCTTTTTTCCCTCCTGTGAATGTAATTTTCCCCTATTTTTTCCCCTTTTTTAAAATTCACTGTTTACTAATCAAAAAAAGACCTTTTTTTTATAGTAAACTAGCAGGAGTACCCGGCGCAGCCCGGGTTGTATACAAAAATTAAGACCTAAATGACTAAAATACCAATAAAGAAGATACTACATGTATATTATAAAAGTATCAGAACATTGTAATAAAATAAATAAGTACATATAAAAAATTGTTATGTGTTGAGGGAATTATGTTACAAACCTTACTTTTTTTAACTGGACCATGTCATACCACTAATAAATATAAAAATAAAAATTCCT
>KZ653118.1:179457-192672 GCA_001010745.2 Gerris buenoi | reverse complement strand
TATGGATATATATATATATATATAATATATATATGTTTGTATGTGTAAAAGTTATTTTTCAAACATGATTCTCGTATATATTTATGATAATGAGTGTGAGGGACATGTAGGGGTTTTGATAAGGAGGACCCTCAGAGTTCTGTATTGTATTCAATGGGAAAGTCCACGATGAATAGAAAACTCCTTGGACTTGAGACTCGGGCAAAGCTATTCATCTGATGAAGCAAACTTTTCACTCATCACTAACTAACTATTAATCAAAGGGAAAACCCCTTTCTCCCTTCATAGAGATATCATCATCACAAGGGAACCTATGTATGTCCAAACCATACATCATACCAAACTCTTTTCCATGTCGTGCATATCAGTCAGGAACATGTCGTGTTTTAGAAAACACACAATTGTGGTTCTTTGTTACGTCTAGACTCTCAACATAGCTCACCGTGATGTTTGTAAAACATTCCTTATGAAATGTTAATGCTTTTATTTCTAACTATAATCACACTACATTGTTCTAAAATGCACTTTTAATGATGCTTTATATTATTTTTGTGTGCTTTGCTTTTGGACGTCCTCTGATATAATATCTGAAGATTTTATAACAGAGCTTAATAATAATGAAATTATAATTATTATTAACTCTGGGGGACAGACAGAGAAAAATAGACTCCAGCGCTGGGACTTGAACCACGGGCTACGGGGGTTATCTTTCTTTTTTCCTACATTGGTAGAGCACTACACTGGAAATGTAGAGGCCCGTGGTTCAAGTGTCGGCGCTGGAGTCTATTTTTCTCTGTCTGTCTCCCAGTGTTAATAATAATTATAATTTGATTTAAATTAAAATTTAAACTTTAGGTAGTATTATACTACCAAAAACTTAAAAAATGAATTTTGATATTACATTATTATAATTCTATTTTACCCACTAAATTTAAATTCAGTGTAATTATAGAAGTTAAAAAGATTTTATGACTGGTGTTTTTTTTTTATTTATTTAAACGACAATATATTTTCGTTTAATATTTTGAGTAAAATGCCACACTCTGTGCCACATTTTGCCTTTTATGGACCAAGTTCTGAGAAAAAAATAGAAATATTCTAATATTGTAAGGGGCTCTGCTATAACCCATAAAACCAGGTAAGATACGCACTTGCAGGGAAGGATTCCAAGGTAATGAGGATTCCCATGTGATGTGCGGGATTCCTATCTTAGGTTAGTGACACACTTCGTCATCCGGGTAGTGCCACTCGAGTGGTGCTACCCTATCACCAATGAGAATACCTGCCACCCGCCGAGTGGCACTATCCAATCCACCGTCCCACGTTGTAGTCACCACCGGTGGCGCCTCCCGGTCGCCCATTGTTTTCATATGAACCCATCAGACATTGCCACACTGCCACTCAGCCCCCACTCCATAAATCAAATCTCAATCAAATTTAGGCTTCAAGTGTGTGCACAGACTACTAACTTTTTTGGACCATCAAATGTAAATCCATTAAAAAAGACTTTCCGTACTATCTGACTGTATATGAGAAAGTAATAACGAAGTTTAAAAGTTGAGACGAAGTTTTTAATCTTTGAATTTATATAAAAAATTGATTTTCATTTTATTTTTTCAAAAAAAGTAATTAAAATGTTATTAATCGGGAATTATTTAGTTTAATAAATCTTAAACCGTCTTTAATCGGTTGCTAATTTCGATTTAGAACTTTTCTTTTATGAAAATCCTCCAATTATCTTTCTTTTTTTCTAATTTACACTGGATTTCCTTTAACTTTTAAGTAAACCTGACTGGATTCTTCAGAAACGGAATCTTTTAAAAGCAATACTTTATATCTTTAAGTAGATTATATTTTCTTCCTTATTTTTATATTATTTTTTTTTTTACTTTTCACAAAATATTATTCAAGAAAAAAAAAAAAATAAGATAAGAAAGAAATATCTTATTAAAGGGAAATAGTCAGATAAAAAAAAGAAAGTTATTTATATAAAAAAAAACGGGGAAAGTTAATTTAACTTTTGGTTTTTGAAGTAAACAGAATGTTCGTAAAGTTCCAAGGATTTGTTATTGATTAAATAGTTTCATTTAAACTCTTTTTGAAAATAAGAACAAACTCATTTTATATAATTATTTTTTCTCTCTAAAGATTTTCCTTTATAATTTTCTAGATTTATAATTTTCTAGATAATCGAGTAGTGTCCCGACGACGGGCTACAGCGACGGCGACTCACCTCTAAATTATTTATAACGTTAAAAATTGATGAGCTTTGAGCTGGGTTTGAACCAGTGACCTCCAGCACATCGAGCGAAAACTCTACCTCTAAGCCATCCTACTGTAATGAATCTCCTAGCATAAAACTTACTATTTAAACAGTTAATATCTATTTAAATGTTTTAATTATAACTAGCTCTTTTTTAACCATATTTATTCTGCCCGTTGCCATGGGCTTAACGGCTAGTATTATATATAAAATATAATGTTTAATATGAACAATAATTACTTAGACAACATAGATAATCGTTAATCGTTATTTACGCAACAAGGGAGAGAAGTATGTTTTCCGGCACGAGGTTAAGTTTTCTCCTGAGGCAACGCCGAAGGAGAAAACTTCATTAGCTCCCGAGGCCGTAAGGCCGAGGGAGATAACTGTAGTATTAGCTCTCGAGGCTTGCCGAGAGAGATAATCCCGAGAGTAGAAATACTTCGATCCATGTTGCATATTAAATTTTATCTACGACTAGTGCACCATGGGTAATAGCTATTAAGTTTGTAAATATAAAAGTTTTACCTACGAATTCACGCAATTTAAACACCTTAAACTGATATTTAGTTACTTGATTTATTAAAATAACAATTCTTATACTAAATATATACGTTTTTAATTTAATTACGTTTAGTTTGTTTTAAATTTAAAGACTTTGTATGATAACCTAAAGTAACCTTCCCGAAAAAAAGTAAACAAAACAGCTAAAAAAACAACATAATACTTAAAATTTACCTAAAAAATACCTTTTTAGTTTGTATGACTGTTTTTTTACTCCCAAGGGAGGGAAGTAACACTTCCCTCCCTGTTATTAGCAATGTAAAGTCTACTTACAGTGCAAGTCGTAGATAAAACTTATTTAATTGGTGCGTGCATCTTAAATTCAACAAACTATGCATCCTGTCTGTGCGTATCGGAAACGTTGATGTGTTGACTGATGAGAATGTTAACCGATGTTATTTTGGTGAAAGTTGATACAAAAGTTAATTTACCAATGCCCAGGATGAGTATGTTGGACAACGTTATCCGCGCAAGAGGTCAAGCGCAACGCTCGAATTAAGGCGTTGTTCTGTTTCCTGACTATACGGCTCTTTACTACAGTCATCCTTTTTAACTATCATCTCATTATGATGAACTATTTTCTTAATATTTAATATTTACTGTATTATGCTTACATCAATAGCAAACGTAAATTTCTATAGTGAACTTATAAGAGCGACGCGATGCCTAGTATACATAAATGCAATTTATAACTATATCCAAGTATAAGTGCTTTTTACGGTCTGCTACGTTTACAAACCTTTATCACTAACACCAGGACCGCATTTAAGTATAAGTGCTTCTTACGGTGTGCTATGTTTACTAATCTTTGCAACTAATATCAGATGTTAACCTGGTTTTATTTATTGTTACACATAACAAAACTTTTGTTTTATTATGTGTATTTTGGCTCAATTAAATAGTTTAAAATTGTTAATTTTAAATCAAAATCTGAGTTATTTCTCGATATGAGGTTAATGGCTTTCTGTTTATGTTTTAACTGACTTGTGCATCCTGATAATGAAGTATGCCGCTTTGTTGCTTTAATTCGAGGCTTGGAAGTCATCTCTCGAGGATCAGTGACCGACCGAGGGTGCGGATTAGCCGAATCCGTTTGAGGACGTTCTGGGCGGGCGGTACTTGTGCTAAGAGCGAGTGTTAGGGATGTAGTTCACGGTTTGGGGACGGTGTCATCCGCAGACCTCTGCGTCGCTCAAGTGCGCTTAATGAATGTCCGGCCGGGCGTTCTCTACCCTACCCCGAAACCCGTGACTCTCGACAGTGCACTCTCGAGACAGATAACGCTCCGTTAGATAACCATGCCTAGACGTATCCGAGTTACGGATCCCCTTCCAAATCCTATTTATGTTTTGTCCGCTCGGTATTGTCATCAAAAATAGCCATTTCAATTTCCATTTTCTATCCGGATCGAATTTACCTCTTCCCCACCCACTTCAAGTATTATCCATTCATTTTTATTTAACGGCCAAAATCGTCTTCATAAATGAAATCGATATCTCGTAGGCAGGATGTCAATCACGCAGCGTCTTTGATCCCAAGTCAAAGCTGATTTGATTGTTTCAAGAGTCGGTCGATTCGTGAAAGCCTGTTTAGTCTCGACCGGGAAATCTATCGATATCTAATAGAGGTGACGGATTCAAAGCTCTCCGTTTAGACAAACTTGGAGTTGAAGGTAGTTCACTGTTGATTACCACTTGAGTTTCAACTCGGAGCTCAAAGTTAAGATGCTTCGTCACTTGAATCGAATCAAACCTGACTTGAGGCTTCTATAATTCAAACTATTCATAAAGTTTCACTGCCGGCTTCCTCGTTTTAATTCTAATGTACAGAGTACTTCCTTAATAACTTACTGCTATCGGAATACTATTTTGATGATTACTAATTATTACCGTATTATTGTGTAGTAGTAGAGCTCCTAATGCTCCTGGTGCAAAACAGCCTAAGCAACTGTCCTGAAAAACAAAATAATAATATATTTTAATAGTTTTCTTTTTACTCTTATATTCGTAATATACAATATATTATAGAGAAAGTATTGTGATGGCGAGATGTGATATGCTTCAAATTTATTGTACTTTTATTTGATTATTGATTATAAAATATGTTTAATTTTATCTTTATATTAGATGTGTATGGCTGTTTGTTGTTTTAATTAATTTTATGTATTCCTTACATAAAAATTATTATTTTGTCTTATATTTATTAAAGATTACTAAGCTATTAAGTTAAGTTGGTTAAATGATCCCTCATTTTCTTAAAAAAAAAACTAGTTATATTCCTTTCAAATTTAACTTGGATTTGAGTGAATAAGTTTGACAGATTTCACATCGGATTGAGATCAAGGAGGTAGGAAAATATATTTTTGTTAAAAGGAAATTTTACTCAGAAAGGTTATGTTACTCATCATCATATTATGTTAGGTATAACTCGTCATTTGGTCAATATATCTCACAATATTCCATTTCTAACCTTTAAATATTTATCATATAACTCGTTAAACAAAGATCTTCAATACCCCAAATGTCTGAAATTGAAGTCTATATTAATGAAAAAAGATAAATGTCTTTAAAATTCTTATAGCACGCTAATGCATTTAATATGACATGAGAGTTGTTTAATCTTTTTGTGTTCCCTCACTCTTCAGTGATTTTGTAGTTCTAACTAGAGTTCGCGTATAGAAGAAGTAGTAAACAAAGAAGTTATAGGAGACAATAGATTTTCAAATTCATGTGTTGCGGGGGTAGGTTTATTTTATGCGTTGTCACGTGGACAGGGGGTTTCGTGGAATGTCACCCCTTTCATTTATACAATGGACACAGTGAGGGCATAGTCTTAAGAGTCATATTTTAGAAATAGTGATACAATAACAAATAATGTTAAAGTTTAAAGTTAAAATATATAAAATTGTGGTGACAATATTGTTGTGTAACTTTTTATATTAACCTCTGCAGCCAAAATTATTACACAATTAGAAAACAACTTCTTATTATCCGTAACCAGCATTTGGCATCGTGGTCATTATGCATCTGACATTATTAATAAAGATATAATTGCTGCTTTTGAGAGCTTTGTCCTCCTATGATGAGTGGTTACTGTATCAATCGCTTAGTAAGATGTAAGGTATGTACCTTGTAGGTTTCCGCTGTCACAAATTGGGCAGAGAGTTGTTAACTTGTGGTATCCTCTACCTTTAGCAATGGCAGATGCCTACTGACTCTGTAGTGTCCAGTTAGCACTCCAACCAGATTTCTCAGGTTGGTCCTGCTCAGTCCTAACAGCAATATGGATCTCCTTTTATTTATTTTCGGCAGTAACATCTTAAACTTCCTGCATCCCGCAATTTGAAGCTAATTAATAATATTACAATAACAACAGTATTTTAATCCCAAAAACAAGAAACCATTCTTTTTAATTATGAGATTAATAAAATGTCGATTGATTGTTTCAGGTTTCCTGAACGCTAACACAGATCCGTACCTGCGTTCACCTTCTAACTACGGTTTGATGGACCAGATCGCAGCACTGCACTGGATCCATGAAAACATCGTGTATTTCGGTGGCGACCCAACCAACGTCACGCTGCTGGGTCATGGCACAGGAGCCGCCTGTGTTCACTTCCTCATGACCAGCAGCGCAGTACCAGAAGGTTAGTTACCCTTATCAGTGTGCCAAATTTAATATTTTTAAAAATTTTAATAATTTAAATTGCTACAAGTAATGCAACTTAATGCTATGTGATTACACGTAATGCTGTCGCATTTACGTGTAGTCTAAATATAGTTTTACCTAAGTATTAGAACTCTGTTTGAATTTTAAGTCATATGTATAAGCGATTGATTCCTGACCATAAAACGGTCATGTATTAGATCATTCCCGATTTTCTTTTTTAGGTATAAATTAATTCCTGTGTTTACCTGATAAGTCAGTTCTGTAAATAAATTATTTTTATTATAAGTAATAAACAAAACCATACGTGTTTATAATAGACACATAACGTTAACGTTGTTTATTAGAGGTTAGTTTTAGTTAGCCTGCAACTAGGAGTCGGCTTGTCTAGTAGTGAAATAATTCTTTTGAGACATATATACATATATATATATATATTTTAAAATCAAGGAATTTATTGAAAATGAAAAGTTAAAGCCTTTGATTTTACTTGATGGATTCAAATTTTGTTTTCATAAAAAATAAAAAGATGGAGGACGCCTTGGACGTGTAGTCCAGTCAAATGGTAGTTTGAAGTGGAAAGTTTTGGTGTAATTGTTGTTAGTGGCTTATTTTATGTTTTTTGGGGTGCTGAACACGAATCTGAAGTTGTCCAACAAAATTTCCCTCGGCAAATATGAGAAATCATCGAAAAACTACAAAAAAAAAAATGTTTTTTATTGGTTTTCAGCTTATAACTCGCAAAGCAATCTACTCACGCAAAAAGTAGTCTAGTAGTAAAATAAAAAGGAGAAAATAATCTACATTTTATGTCTATAACTTTTATTTGTACGTCGTATGGTTTTCACGCAAATGGGAGTTGAAATATTGGGAAGATGTGGCGGGTGGAGGGAACAGGATGAAGGGTAAACGGTTGGTGGAAAGACTGCGCTGGCAGTTAATTTTATGTTTTTGGGTGTGCTGAACACGAATCTAAAGTTGTCCAACAAAAATTTTACACCCAAATATGAGAAATCATCATAAAACCACTTTTTACTTTTATTTTTTTAGTGGATTTCGCCTTATAACTTACAAAGCAAGCTATTTACGCAAAAAGTGGAAGAGTAGTAAAATAAAGAGGAGAAAATAACCTACAAATTATTTCTTTACCATTTTTTTGTAAGTCGAATGGTTTATATGCAAAAGAGGGGTTGAAATAACCGGGAAATCAATAATTTTTGAAAAATAGCAACAAACCTTATTCTTAAAATAATATATAGCGAATTTCTGAACAATTTATATGTATTTAAGTACTAATGCGAGCTCTTAGACACAGGTTCTATTATTTTTGTTGCTATTTTTCAAAAATTACTGATTTCCCGGTTATTTCAACCCCTCTTTTGCATATAAACCATTCGACTTACAAAAAAATGGTAAAGAAATAATTTGTAGGTTATTTTCTCCTCTTTATTTTACTACTCTTCCACTTTTTGCGTAAATAGCTTGCTTTGTAAGTTATAAGGCGAAATCCACTAAAAAAATAAAAGTAAAAAGTGGTTTTTCGATGATTTCTCATATTTGGGTGTAAAATTTTTGTTGGACAACTTTAGATTCGTGTTCAGCACCCCAAAAAACATAAAATAAGCCACTAACAACAATTACACCAAAACTTTCCACTTTGAGCTCTTTTTATGCACCATTTGACTGGACTAGTGGTGTAATCTTCATGTAAGCGATTCCTACTGAACATTCTACCTGTTCAGCGACTGCACGTTCTCACGTCTAGTTCCAGAGATCTCCGCCAGTGGGGACATATAACAGCAGAGAGATTCCTCTGGCATGGTTTAAAGTTAAAGTTAGAATAGCTTAAGCCCAGAAAAATCACATGGTAGGGATAAAATGGCAGACCTCGCTACTGAGAATCTAAATGCGGATCCCTAGAGTTACTCACTGGGCTAAATAGCGTAACGAATACAGCAGAGGGTGAAGATCAAGGCATCTGTAATAGGTTCTTTCTTATTTATTTATTTTTTTTTTTTTTTAATTGAACGATCGTAAATAAGTTCTACATTTCAGAGACTTGAGAGAGGTTTTAAACATTTGTTTGCCTAACAGTAACTGGTGTGAAAAGAAACCGAATTGAACGAAATTTGGTATGCATATGCACTTATAAGTAAAAATTTCTTTAAAAAAAACTAGCTATTTTCTACTTTCTCACATAAAGAGAAAGTATTGTGATAGCGCGAAAATTCGATATTGAGATTTTGATGAATTTACACGTTTTGAGGTTGAAAAAGTAGTTTTAAATAATATTTGCCTTGACGCTTCGAGCCTAAACTAAATGGCCGATATTGACGAAATTTGGCATACATTTTCAGAAAAACCATAGCCCGAGCCAGAATCCGGAATTGAGAAATTATATACCCCTAAAAAAACTCTCAAGAAACGAGGAAATAAAATAATTTTCATACTATATATAAAAATTCATACTATAAATAAAATAAAACGGTTTCAACGATTTTGATTAAAAAATTCTAAAATGTAGAGCATTTAAATATGAATCTAACGATCTAAGCCGTTTTCCCGGGAAAAATCTAGTTCCTAAGTAAATATAGCTATAAACGCGAAGGGAGAGGCCGGGTTCGATTCCCCGCCGAGTAGATGTTATTTTTATGATCCATTTCGATGAAGTATTCAATAATAATTAAATGTAGCCATGAAACCCAAAAAATGGAAAATCTGGGTTAAAAAATTATGAATTCGTATGTGAGAAAGATCGTCAGAGTTGTCTCTGACTGATTTTTACTACGTTTTTATTAACTTGGTTTCTTGTTTGTATGTTTGTTTGTATGTCCGGTACAAATCTTGCAATCGAATTTTAAGTAACATCCCGAGTAGCTAGACATTTGAAACTTTCAGAACAGCTCAGAACACGAGGACAATGCATTATTTTAATGCTTTTAGTCATTTTTCAGCAGAATTCAATTTGTTTTCAGCAAATTTGCTGTATGAAAAGTTAGTTCGGAAAAAATCCGCAAGTTATTTTATTTGTTTTGTCATATCTCAAATATTTACAATCCTTTGACCTCCCCAATATTTACCTCCTTTGACAGATTTCAAATTAAAAAAAGACTTTTTAAAAAAAGACTTTTTATTGAGAGGTAAACATTGAATGACAGCAAAAAATAATAAGTAAACCAAGTAAACAAAAAATAAATTAATTGAATTAAAAACGCAGTATATAAAAAGTTCTTTTTATCTTGTAATTATTTTTTAGTAGTATATAAAAAGTTCTTTATATCTTGTAATTATTTTTTATAAATCATTCAGTTATTTTTGAATCACGTTTATTTAATTAATTCAAATCAGAAATAAAATAGTCCGTTAATAGTGTGTCACATTGCTTTGTTCCATCCTAATATTATGATCCAACTAGAAAAGAAAATGATAGTTGCTAGAACCTGTTTCAATTCCTACTAGGGTCATATTTAAAATTTAAATGTGGGTAAACGGCTGTTTAAATTTTAGAGTATTTTAAAGAATTTGTTATTTGCATATTTATTTTTTATATATATTTTTTTTTTTAAAAGGACATTTCATATGGGATCTAAAAACGTATATCATTATCCCAATACATTTTCTTTATGTAACTATCAGAAAAAAGTAAATAAACTAGACAATGTATAACGTTTTGTAAATTTAGTTTGTAATAAGAACATTTCTATCTGTATTCAAGTCTGAACCTATATGTTCTTCTAAATATATTCTCCACATATTTCAGAATAAATTTATATAGATTCTAGAATTTCTTTGATCATTTTGACTTTTGTTGTATCTCTATATAGAATGAAATACTCGGAAAATGGGAAAATATTTAAATTTCAACCAACTATAAAGAAATTGAACTATACTGATGTAACATATTTAGGTCCTTTGACACGACCTTTTGTACCGTCTCGTAAGTCTGGAAATTTTCAATTAGGTAAATTTTCTTAGTTTTACTATTTTTCTTTGAAGTTTTAGTCAGAATATTCTCTATTGTAGTTAAGGTCTCATGGAAGGTCAACTTAAGAAATTGATAACATCCTGAATTTGCGATATTTCATTTATACACAGCTCTGTTGTAATTTAAAGCCTTCATGTTAACTTTACTGTTGTTCGTTGCCTCAAGTCTGATGATTGTCATCTGTCGTCAAAACCTAGAGCTAATTAACGCTCTTTGTTTTATGTTTAACGTCTCGGCAGTAGTCACACAGTGGTGAATGTGGAACGTGATATTGAACATTTGAAAAGAAGCAAGTATCAAAAGAGGTGATAAACATTTTTGGAACATTTAGCAACAATGTTTCGCAATTGCGATTGTCATCGTAACAATTATAGACCAAGAGCTGGCTACATGAAAAATGTTCTACATGAAAAATGTTGGTAGTGGTTTGAGGTGGTTAGAGGTGGTTCGAGGTGGTTCGAAGTCGTTCGAGGTGGTTAGAAGTGGTTCGAGGTGGTTCGGGGTGGTTAGAGGTGGTTAGAGGTGGTTAGAGGTGGCTCGAGGTGGTTCGAGGGGGTTCGAGGTGGTTAGAAGTGGTTGGAGGTGGTTCGAAGTGGTTAGAGGTGGTTCGAGGTGGTTAAAAGGTGGTTCGAGGTGGTAACTGGCAACCCCCTATGCCCCCCCCCCCACTTTATAGTGGCAGACATGCATTTTTTTGATCGTCTGCACCAAAGGTTCATTTTGTAGTAAAAATTATCCATGTACCTTATGAGAACATTTTTCATGTAGCCAGCTCTCCGACTATTACCTTTGTAAAAATATTAAAACACTGGGATAAATATTTATATTTTCAAATTATGTCCAAAAAACTTGAAATGTTAGGCCGCTCCCTGACTTGTCGGTACGATATCGGTAAGATATTATGCCGATGCGGTAAGATTTTTTATCTACGACTTGCACTGTAAGTAGACTTTACATTGCTAATAACAGGGAGGGAAGTGTTACTTCCCTCCCTTGGGAGTAAAAAAACAGTCATACCAACTTAAAAGGTATTTTTTAGGTAAATTTTAAGTATTATGTTGTTTTTTTAGCTGTTTTGTTTACTTTTTTTCGGGAAGGTTACTTTGGTTATCATACAAAGTCTTAAAATTAAAAACAAACTAAACGTAATTAAATTAAAAACGTATATAATTAGTATAAGAATTGTTATTTTAATAAATCAAGTAACTAAATATCAGTTTAAGGTGTTTAAATTGCGTGAATTTGTAGGTAAAACTTTAATATTTACAAACTTAATAGCTATTACCCATGGTGCACTAGTCGTAGATAAAATTTAATACGCAACATGGATCGAAGTATTTCTACTCTCGGGATTATCTCTCTCGGCAAGCCTTGAGAGCTAATACTACAGTTATCTCCCTCGGCAAGCCTCGGGAGCTAACTTATTTATCTCCCTCGGCCTTACGGCCTCGGGAGCTAATGAAGTTTTCTCCTTCGGCGTTGCCTCAGGAGAAAACTTAACCTCGAGCCGGAAAACATACTTCTCTCCCTTGTTGCGTAAATAACTATTACCGAGCGCCTGTATTTTAATGAGTCCACCCTGAGTATTTTACCGCTTCTGTTTTTACTGCTTGTCCTTACCGACGCTCGGTATACCGATTCCTTACCACGTGGTAAAGAATTTTACCGACTCGGTACAGAGCGAGTGCTTACCGATATCGCACCAATATCGTACCGACAAGTGAGGGAGCGGACTGACTAGGGCGCATGCGTGGGAGTGGTGCGGTAAGGAAACGGTATACCGAGAGTCGGTAAGAACATCCAGTAAAAACATAAGCGGTAAAAAGTACTAGATTAATAAACTCCTATCATTCTATCTTTGAGCGAGGCCGAGATTACAAACATGGCAACAGAGAAGGACATTCAAATTACTTTGGTAACTTCATTTTTTACGATTTTGGTATCTTCTTCTGACGACGACATAATCACCGTTACTGCAAGATTTTACCGAAAGTATACCGACAAGTGAGGAGATGAAGGCAGTATCAGTAAGCTTTCGGTATGCTTTTGGCATGCTTTCGGTAAGCTATCGGTAAAGTCACCGATGTCGTACCGATAAGTCAGGGAGCGGCCTTACTCGAAGATATAGAATAACGGCTCGCATCGTGAAGCCACCTTGTTGAATAGCCAAAGTAATTGGTCGTTTTCACGCCCTGTGCGAAAACTTCAGAGCACTTAATTATCCAAACGGTTCTTTGTACGTAAAAAAATTAAAATATTGCTTAGTGTGTGAAAGTTTATAATCTTATATTTTGAACTAATCCCCATTTGGTCTCCGCGCCAGAGGAAGCGAGATATTCACAAAATTACTTAAAAACTCACGCAAAAACAGTCACTTCGTAATTAACAGTAACCTAGGTTCTTTGTTAACCCGTTCGTTGTACGTAAAAAAATGAATGAGAACTGTTTTGTGTGAAATTTAATTATCTATCTTTTTGATAACCACCTTGATTGGTTTTCGAGCCATAGGAAGGGAGATGATACTCGTATTCACAAAAAAACAAAACAAATTTGTTGACTTTTGCCCTTAAATATCTTTTAACGCGACCACGATTTCTTAGCTGATTTTCAATATGTTTTTGAGAACGTCAAAATGAAAGGATCGACCTTCGATCAGAAAACCTAAAATGACTGGTCTATAAATATACAGTATGTCCACGGATTGAGTTGCCTATACGTGTAAATTAAAAAAAAAAAA
>KZ653116.1:48146-89966 GCA_001010745.2 Gerris buenoi | reverse complement strand
CATTCTACAAAGGGGGGCTTAAGCCCCCTCTGCTCCCCCCTAGGATCGCCACTTCTCTTAAGAAACACCTTGAACAATAACAAAAAAATAAATACTTTGGAGAAACGATTGAGAATTGCCTATTGACCCATAGTTCACCTATATAGTATTTTTGATGTAAATGATGTGTAGAATAAGCCCACTTGCACAGATACTTTATTTCTGATTCCAATACTATTATCGATGCCAATATACATACATATTAGTTAATAATTATTGATTAATTTCACCTTTTTACCTAATTTAATTTGTTTTTTGTTTGTGTCCAAATCTTTTAATCTAGAATTGACCCTCTTCCCGATTACATAGAAAGTTGAGACTCACAATCCTGACAATACATTGTATACAATACAAATATAACATTAGTAAACATAGTATAAAAATATTCCGATGACAATACAATAGTTACAAAAGCGTTTCCTATCCGATAAATCAATCAATTTTTACAATAAGACATTTTATGACATAAAAAAATAAAAAAGTGTAAACAGACTTTTAAAAAATATTAGTGAAAACTTTTCCTGTCAAATCATACAGAAAAGAGTGAAATATATTAAACAAGATGCATTTAAAAAAATTATAAAAGCTTGTCATCAAACAAATTTTTTAAGTGTACTAGTTTGTTGGCTCATTATCCAAGTCGTGTTTTATTTACAAAACAATTAAGTCACATAATACGCCCTACACACAATACGTTTTACTGTATAAAACATGCGTCCACACTATACGGCGAGTTATACGACGAGCTGTTCGGTAAAAGTTATAGTAAAAAATCCAAACGCTCATACAGATGATTTATTTGAAATTTAAACTCGAAATATTTATTTAAAAAAAAGTATATTGTTTAGCCCGTGAAAGAGTTGGGACTTACAACATACGAAAAATAAAACATCATTAATTATTTTTAATTAATTTATCTATTATATATTTCTAATCTATTTAATTAATTTATCTATAATTTTTATTTCTTGAGGGAGTCGCGCTAAGATTAGTTTATAATATTTAAAGATACACACACACACATACACATGAAATGTATAATTGGAGTAATTTAAAGAAAATATAACCTTGAATACTTTAAATCTTACTTCATATGTTTTAATATTGTGTTCAAATGCTTAAAGAAATACATTTCTTTTGGTCTACCTTTTTGATTCTCTATTTGATTGCGTAAAAGTCGTCTAAGATTATTATTTAAACTGTAGGAAAAAAATGCACCCCATGCACCTAATTATCCCAGACTGGAATAGGTCAGGAAGTCAGTAATTTTCTTTACAACTTGGATGACTTCGGGCAATCTTATACAATTAACTTCTAGATTATAGATAAGTAATGGTTTCTATGGCCTTTTAATTTGTAAACAGGAGCCCAGAGGGAAAGTAACCCTCTAGTAAATAGCTACAATAATGCAATTAGCTGTCCCATTTCTAACAAACTGACTAGGTATGAAATATTTGGATCATTTTACAATTCGTTAAAAATATCTAATTTTTTCTCATGCTTCAATGCTTTACGAAAATATAAATGCAAAATGTACGAAGATTATGTAAGAATTAGACTTAAAACAAATGTTAATATTTTAAAAACTACTCTTTAGATTTGAATACAATTTAGATGATAGGTCATAATTAGGCCATTGTTGGTCCCATAAAAGTTTTAACCATCTGCCCTAATTTTTTTCTCTTCTGCGCACAAACATACATTTAATTGCACTTATATCTTCAAAAGTACTCATCTGATTTTTATGTAACTTGGATGGGTTGTAGGAAGCAGATAGCCCTAAACTAATTTAAACTGTTTTTAGATTTCGCTAAATTGATACTTAAATTCATGTAAAAAAAAACAATTTTGACTGATTTAAAGTAAAGGGGGGAAAATGAAAGTATAGTCGATATTACTTGTAAAAACGTAACATCAATAAAATAAATTTATAGGAAGCGAAGACGGTATGTGCCACACCAACTGGAAGGTTATTTTTGTTTGTTTCGATTTTCAGCTAGACTACATATATATTTTCATTCTTATATCGGGGATTCTCCTGGGAGAATGGTGTTTAGATTCGCATTTAACTGGACTGCATTTTAGAATTTTTAAAATTAAAATTGTCTACCCCTTTTTTGAGAAATAATTTTATTTCATATTTCTTCAGTGTTTTTGGGAGGTAGCACCCCCAAAATTTTACCTGAATACATTGCTCGATTTCGTCACGGGGTATGATTTTTCTAAACATGTATAAAAATTACAACGAAATCGGCCCTGTAGTTTAGGGTCCTCCACGTCTCGACAGATGGATATTTTAACAACCACATTTTGTGGACTCAGGGGACCACAAAAACGTGTAAATCCATTTCGCGCCATTACAAGTGTTTCTCTCTTTCTACATACTACACATACAAATTATATGAGAAAGTAAACATATTTGGATACAGCGGAGCAATTCCTTAGATTGACTAGAATGTCGTTGTTAGTGTAGAGTGTAGATTCGTTTTTGTGGCGTTGAGTAGATTGAGCACGTCAGAAATATATTCGGTTGCAAGCTGAGCATATAATAGCAATGAATAACTGTTTGTTTATTTGTTTCAGTTGGTGTAAACATTTAAACCAGGTGAAGATGAGATACCGTCAGCTTAGCAGAACAGTTCGCACTCTCCTAGAACTAAAAAAGCAGAATCAAACAACTAGTACAACACATGAGGCATCCATCTATACCGTAGCTAAAGCACAGACCTTCCCTGATCATGTAAGCATTTAGTATACTAGAGGCATCGCGTGGCTCTATCATTGAGGCGAGCAAATTGTAATAAGTATTTATTTCTTTACGAAAATAGTTAATTAGTTAATCACGATGAATTTCATAGTTGAAGATGGTAAGTGAAATCGAATGTGGAGCGTTATGAACGGCTGTCTTTCTTTCTCTATGGGAATTTTAACAAATAAATAATCTTGGAGACCTCTTAAAATAAGTGCAAACAGGAATTTTATAAATAGATAAAATTGCGCTGTAGAGTGCACTAGAAGCACTTGTAAATTGGATTGTTTAAAACAGATATTTTTTNACTAATTTATCTATTATATATTTCTAATCTATTTATTTAATTTATCTATAATTTTTATTTCTTGAGGGAGTCGCGCTAAGATTAGTTTATAATATTTAAAGATACACACACACACATACACATGAAATGTATAATTGGAGTAATTTAAAGAAAATATAACCTTGAATACTTTAAATCTTACTTCATATGTTTTAATATTGTGTTCAAATGCTTAAAGAAATACATTTCTTTTGGTCTACCTTTTTGATTCTCTATTTGATTGCGTAAAAGTCGTCTAAGATTATTATTTAAACTGTAGGAAAAAAATGCACCCCATGCACCTAATTATCCCAGACTGGAATAGGTCAGGAAGTCAGTAATTTTCTTTACAACTTGGATGACTTCGGGCAATCTTATACAATTAACTTCTAGATTATAGATAAGTAATGGTTTCTATGGCCTTTTAATTTGTAAACAGGAGCCCAGAGGGAAAGTAACCCTCTAGTAAATAGCTACAATAATGCAATTAGCTGTCCCATTTCTAACAAACTGACTAGGTATGAAATATTTGGATCATTTTACAATTCGTTAAAAATATCTAATTTTTTCTCATGCTTCAATGCTTTACGAAAATATAAATGCAAAATGTACGAAGATTATGTAAGAATTAGACTTAAAACAAATGTTAATATTTTAAAAACTACTCTTTAGATTTGAATACAATTTAGATGATAGGTCATAATTAGGCCATTGTTGGTCCCATAAAAGTTTTAACCATCTGCCCTAATTTTTTTCTCTTCTGCGCACAAACATACATTTAATTGCACTTATATCTTCAAAAGTACTCATCTGATTTTTATGTAACTTGGATGGGTTGTAGGAAGCAGATAGCCCTAAACTAATTTAAACTGTTTTTAGATTTCGCTAAATTGATACTTAAATTCATGTAAAAAAAAACAATTTTGACTGATTTAAAGTAAAGGGGGGAAAATGAAAGTATAGTCGATATTACTTGTAAAAACGTAACATCAATAAAATAAATTTATAGGAAGCGAAGACGGTATGTGCCACACCAACTGGAAGGTTATTTTTGTTTGTTTCGATTTTCAGCTAGACTACATATATATTTTCATTCTTATATCGGGGATTCTCCTGGGAGAATGGTGTTTAGATTCGCATTTAACTGGACTGCATTTTAGAATTTTTAAAATTAAAATTGTCTACCCCTTTTTTGAGAAATAATTTTATTTCATATTTCTTCAGTGTTTTTGGGAGGTAGCACCCCCAAAATTTTACCTGAATACATTGCTCGATTTCGTCACGGGGTATGATTTTTCTAAACATGTATAAAAATTACAACGAAATCGGCCCTGTAGTTTAGGGTCCTCCACGTCTCGACAGATGGATATTTTAACAACCACATTTTGTGGACTCAGGGGACCACAAAAACGTGTAAATCCATTTCGCGCCATTACAAGTGTTTCTCTCTTTCTACATACTACACATACAAATTATATGAGAAAGTAAACATATTTGGATACAGCGGAGCAATTCCTTAGATTGACTAGAATGTCGTTGTTAGTGTAGAGTGTAGATTCGTTTTTGTGGCGTTGAGTAGATTGAGCACGTCAGAAATATATTCGGTTGCAAGCTGAGCATATAATAGCAATGAATAACTGTTTGTTTATTTGTTTCAGTTGGTGTAAACATTTAAACCAGGTGAAGATGAGATACCGTCAGCTTAGCAGAACAGTTCGCACTCTCCTAGAACTAAAAAAGCAGAATCAAACAACTAGTACAACACATGAAGCATCCATCTATACCGTAGCTAAAGCACAGACCTTCCCTGATCATGTAAGCATTTAGTATACTAGAGGCATCGCGTGGCTCTATCATTGAGGCGAGCAAATTGTAATAAGTATTTATTTCTTTACGAAAATAGTTAATTAGTTAATCACGATGAATTTCATAGTTGAAGATGGTAAGTGAAATCGAATGTGGAGCGTTATGAACGGCTGTCTTTCTTTCTCTATGGGAATTTTAACAAATAAATAATCTTGGAGACCTCTTAAAATAAGTGCAAACAGGAATTTTATAAATAGATAAAATTGCGCTGTAGAGTGCACTAGAAGCACTTGTAAATTGGATTGTTTAAAACAGATATTTTTTTAGTGCCCTTGAAAATCGTGGAAATAGGGAATTTATAAATAAAAATCTTTGGGTGTATTTGAAAATCTTGATGTGTACCTACTAACATCAATACTTGGCAACTTTACTGCTGCCTCTTTTGACAATTTCTAAAATATTTGTAACTTAACCATGAGCAACAATTTCTTGTGTTATCTTCTTAAACATTTTATATCAAGTGATCATGTCATCTTCAGTGACCCAAGAGGGGGAAAAAATTATTCTCGTGTTATCATACAACTGATTACAAGCAGTTTTAATCCTTATTTATTTTATTATATAAATAGACATTTGTATAAGATTATATAATTCATTTGAAAAACATTAATTTAATTAATTATTTTAATTTTATTATAGTTGCAAAAGATAAATAGTAATAATAATAATTATATGTATATGGGAAGTTGGGGGAAGGGGTCAGCTTTATCATGTCTTGGCACATCCTCCAGGGTCATTAAAAAATATTCATTAATATTTTAGATAAAGGGATAATGCTCAATAAATATCGAGCAGTAGGCTTTAATAATTACAACATTTAACCTATTTTATCAAAGCAAGTGTTGTTAGCTTCACCTTAAATTAAGGAACGATAGTAGAGCTACCGAAGAAGCTTATGCAAGGGGCTGTATAATCATAGGCGAGACCTGTAACTGTGCAAAATAAAAATTATAGGCGATACTTGTAAACAGTGCAAAAATCAATCGGAATTACTTGTTACCTACTTATTAACTAATGTGACGCTAAAATATCGTGAAATATATCAAATGATTTATAAAAAACGATTATTGTGAAGGTCAAGTATAATAGTTATTTACGCAACAAGGGAGAAAACTACGTATGTTTTCCTGCTCGAGGTTAAGTTTTCTCCTGAGGTACCGCCTTGGAGAAAACTTCATAAGCTCTCGAAGCCTTGTGGCCGAGGGAGATAACTGTAGCATTAGCTCCCGAGGCATAGCCGAGAGAGATAATCCCGAGAGTAGAAATACTTCGATCCATGTTGCGTATTAAATTTTATCTACGACTAGTGCACCATGGCTAAAATCTATCAAGTTTGTAGGTAAACTGATATTCAGTAACTTGATTTATTAAAAAAACAATTTTTATACTAAATATACACGTTTTATAACAAACACTTTCAATAATTTGTTTTTAATTTGAAGACTTTGTATGATAACCTAAACCTAAAGTAACCTTCCCGAAAAATTAGCTAAACAGCTGAAAAACTTCACTACCAACATAATACTTAAAAATTAACTAAAAAACCTTTTAAATTGGTATGTTTTCACTCCCATGGGAGGGAAGTAAAACTTCCCGCCCTGATATTAGCAATGTAAAGTCCACTTACAATGCAAGTCGTAGATAAAAGTATTTTGGAAACAGGTTATGAAGTTACTAAACAGTAATCTTGACAGCAAACACGATTATTGCGAACGTTGAAACGGCAATTAAACCGGCATTGCTAAATGTATGAGTAGGTATTGATGGTATGATTGCAAATGTAGTTAGCACTTATCATGCCAACCAACGTGATTATCGTGATCGTCCAAAGGGTAATTATAAGACAAATTATTAAAAGTATGGTAGGAAACGCGTTATATTCAGTGCTTCTCTTAGTTGAACCACTGAATTGTGGCGACATTTTTGTTAGAAAACACATTTGTTTTTTGGGCATTTTTGTTTTTATTGGGACATCTTTAAAGGAAACAAATGTGGCTCCTTCGATACTTGCTCATCTTTGACTTACAAAATAAATATTATAACAGTGAAATCGTTTCAGGTACGAGTTGTTGACTACAGGAGTGACACTATATCCTATCCTAGTGATGAGATGAGGGAGGTTATGTATAAAGCTAAGGTTGGTGACGATGTCTACGGTGAAGACCCTACAGTTAATGGTAACGTTTATGCCATGATAACATATTTAGTTACATCTTACCCCAACATTACATTTGTCTTCTTGCTTAAACTTGTACTGTGCTAATAATTATATGACGGAGCTTGATGTGTACAATATCATCTGTCAGTTAATCATTGAAGTACTTCTACAAAATTCTACAGAAGAACAGAATTTTAAAGTTGAAGTGAAGTACATGCCCCCAAAAAGTGGTTCTAGCTTTAGAGACGAAAAATGCTGCTTCCAAGTAGCAAGACATACTGAACTATTAGGTTAGTTCCAACCCCGATTATGTACTGTCCTTTGTTTCGTCCTGCGGACCGTTCAGAGGTTGTTTAGGACAGGGTTTTTACGGATACGGAATATGCAATAAAATCATGTCAGGTTGGAACGGGTTAGGACTATAATTCGCACCGTATTAAAAATATTCAAGGGAACCTAACAGTTAGGGAACCTTCCTGTTGACATGTGGGAGAATTAACTTAACTGTGCATGTCATAAAAATCAGTCCTTGGTATTATCAGAGGATCGTTTGGACTGTACAGTAAACGGTTCGCAAACGATCCCTGCCCGGTTTGGCAAAGTTTGGAGGACAATAAGAAATACTGTCACAAGTCAGTGACTTGTGAAACAGGAACGGCTTTTATCAAATGCGAATACCTGTGACGATTCCGCGGGGGGTACACTAGGCTTGGTTGATAAACCTATCGTATTAGTATCAATAATTTGAGGTTTCACCTGAATCACTTGTGTCAATAACTTTAGATAGAACATAGACTAAATAAATAGTAGAGAGTTCGCTTATCCTTGAGAACTTAGCAAGAATTAACTATCTCTCATATCACTGATATGACAGCTGGTTAAAGTTAGGAAGAGAAGTTTTTCTAGTTTTTTATTCCAGGAAGGTGAGCAGGTTTAGAGAGTTTAGAAAATATTGAAAGTAGCAAGATTCTAAGGACAAGTGCAAGGAAGAGAACCTTTTTTTTGGAAGACGTTTAAGGATTTTGGAGGTTCTAATAGATAATGAATGAAAATTTGTGGCAATAGAGATGTCGACGAGCCCAGGTGTTATTAGGATTTTGCAGATGGAAGAGTAGAGAGTTTATATTCACGAATAATGTTCACGTATAATTAATATTATCTATTGTTTTTTGTTCAGAATTGGAAGAAAAAGGAGCGGCAATGTTGGGAAAGGAAGCTGCCTTATTTGTTGCTAGTGGAACCATGGCTAACCTTCTTGCTAGTAAGTTTTTGTCTTGCTCATTATTTTATTTCTCTTTCAAAGTTTATGCTACGAATAGTAAATAGGCTTCTAATTAGTGTGGCACTTAGCTTCCTCGCGTCCTATTCCTTACTTTAATGATGGTATGCTTATACAAACCTTAGTTGTCTAATTTTAAACTGATTGAATAGCCACAAAATTTAAAATCTTATATTGAGACGACTTTTGCGTCTCTCAGATTATTATCGGTAAACAATTTCTTTAACCCTCGGCGCTTTAACAGATCAATGCTAGGGTAGCAGATCCTTTATTAGTATTCATTACATGGTTTTCATTTGCAACAGTTCTCTGGAGCTTTTATTATACCAAGTTTACAAGAAGTTACAACCGAATTAAGTTGCAGAAAAACTTTGATTGTAATTTTGTGATGTTGTTGTTATATATATTGTTAAAAATGATAAAAATTAAATAAATAGACGTAACAAAATAATGCAACACTGCTTTGGAGGTAGGTTTCTACAAACCCCAAATGAACAACAATGAAAAACAATTTTTCGCAAAACTACTCCATAATTCTGCACTTCGATAAAATTGATAATACTCAGAGATGTAAAGACATGGTTTAACGACTAACACTTTAAACATGTGTGGAAGGATTTGGTTATCTTGTATAAATCGAGTATTTTTATAAAAATTAAAGTATTTTTTTTTAACAATTGAGTGTTATAAAATGTTTTTTAATTTACTTGCATACTATTATTATATACTTTGTTGCAGTTATGACTCACAGTGAGAAAAGAGGATGTGAAATTATAGTTGGAGACGAAAGTCACATACTACTCTGGGAACAGGCAGGAGCTGCTCAGGTAACTATTCCTATCTGCTTACTTCCGATAAAATAGCTTAGAAAGAATAGAGGGGGCATAGTGCAAATCGTGCCACACAATTTTTTCACTCAGTTGAAAATTAAAGAAATGATCATTCAAAGGCATTTATTGTCAAATCCTTTAAATAATTCATCTATTCAAATAATTAATTGAACCACCTAGTTCTTTCTAGGCATTTAGAGAAACATTCTACAAAGGAATATTCGTGACCTCTTTTATTATTTCTTTTATCAGCCCCGCCGCGAAATTATCCAGGCGGTGTTCATACACTTTCATAATGTATGGCTGTGCACACGAACGTACTCAAAAGAAACGAAACTGATTTGCGATTGAAATTAAAAATAGGTTAATAACTAAATATTGATGCACTTCCTCAAAGAGGCCTACACAAAAGTGATAAAAATCTGTAGGTTTTTGTGTTTTTGAAGTGGGGCATCACAATTATACCCATGGATAATGATTGGTTTTAAAACCCTTCACCCCACTTAAAACACTCATTTTGAGATACTCGTTTGCCAGCAATCCATGGCTGTTTTGCGGTTTAGCATTTTACTGTTTAGCATATATACTTGTGATCCAAGTCCTTTATTTCAACCCAAATTCATAAATCGTTTAACAGTTTAAAGAAGTGCCTGATAAGGCAGAGCTATATTTATAATTATCCTTTTTGTGTTTAAGTAAAAGCCAATTTCTATTCAGTTTTAAAAATTTGTCTTTGTATATATGCTGTTAGGTAGCTGGAGTTCAGCTGAGAACAGTTGTGAACAAACCGAATGGTACTTTCGACTTGAACGAGATGATGAGCAGAATTAGAAATAACGAAAACTTTAGTTTCCTTCCTAAAACCTCGCTTATTTGCGTCGAGAACACTCATAATAACTGTGGTGGTCGAGTGCTTCCTCTTGAATGGCTGAAACAGGTATATCGATATTATAACTACTATAAACTAGTTGATGTTACTTTGCTATTCATAACCATCAAATTATCTATTTATAACCAAACAATAATCTATTTATAACCAACAAATAATCTAATTATTGCAAAAGAGCACCAATTTATCGTCTAAACTAAAGCCGGGTACGGGGAACACACCAATAAAGTTCGTAAATGTTTGCAAAAATATTTTTTTAGAGTGGATGGAACCATGTGCGCTCTAAAAATATAAACCTGTTTTGTTTACCCATGCTCAGGGTCAAGTTTGTTCATAGAAAGGGATTCGACGTTTTCGTTTTCAGTGAAGTGAAGAGGGGTTAGTGCACAATCTTTGAAAGTTATGCGGGGGCAAACTGTTTGTGTTTTGGCTTGAAACGTCGTGGAAGGCAAATTTTTTTTCCTTCCTCTCGTATTATTTATAACTTATATCATTTTTCCAATTTATTGAAATTCACTATTTTAATTGTTTAGTTTTTCTTCGCTAACACACAAAAAAGATATTGGGGTATCCCCACACTATTGATCACCCCCTTATATACAGAGATGTTTCAATGGCTTTGAAGATGGTTGTTTTGGTTAAAAAAAGAAAAATTCCTTCATAATAGTTGACTCCTGGAATTCTAATGTAAAAATATTAACTATTATAGTTGGGGGAAGCTGTCCACCCTCTGAACATTGCACTGCACATGGACGGAGCTAGATTCTTCAACAGTGCTGTAAGTCTAGGAGTTCCTCCAAGACAAATCGTACAAGATTTCGATTCAGTAGCCGTCTGTCTCAGTAAGGGTCTTGGTGCTCCCATAGGAAGTCTACTCATGGGCTCGAAGCAATTTATCGATAAGTAAGTAAATTTATTTTTATATATTGTTTTATTTTATACTCGTACAATACTAGCAAATTCCGGCAGACGTTAACCTGACAGTATGTGATGTGGCTACATCGTTGCGCTGCTGGTGTTGCACTCCCTCCTCCATTCAAAAAGAGGAGCTAATAGCCCTAGTTGCTCTTTTCCCTGGACCATCGACAGTCCACTATCTATTCTAAACTTTAAGGAGGATCTCTCTTTTACCCCACTCTAACCTAAGCAATGCGCGCACAAGAGTTGATTATAGGCATGTTCCAACAACACTTCAAACTAGTCCCAAACTAGTTTCCAACTTTACGACGCATGCGCATTAGCGAAAAACGGCCATTGTGGTCCGTGGCGCATGCGTCGGACAGTTCCAAACCAGTTTGAAGTGTGGTTGGAACAAACCTTATATCTGACTATTCATTATCTCTAGATTATTCACAATGTTTATTTATGATTTTATAAAATTGTTCACTGTGACATCTATGAGTTTAGGAGAAAAATTTACTCAAAATAATTCTATCGTTTCTCTAAAATTAGATATTTTTATTCCAGGCTTCTACGACGACTTTTCGTACGTCAAGTTGGATCAGATAGAACGTATAAAATAAGTCTTTAGGCATAATCAGGGTTTGAACCCCCTCATCTTTTTACTTGTGGTATTAATTTGAGTAAACTTTGACCTTTTTTTGTTAACATTTTGTATAAATATTGGTTTTATTGGTCCCGCACAGTTCGTTACACAGCACTCTCTTCACTCAAGTTGTTATTACCTTTCGGTCTACACTGTTGGTAATTGCGTATTAACTTCATTTTTATGAAGTTAATACGCAATTAGCTGGTCTACTAAATTTCGATAGAAATAACTAACTAAGTCTTTAAATCAATAATAGGTTTTAAATGCCACGATTAGACGAAAATGTAATAATAATTAAGTTTCAATTTTCTTGACAGAATTGTTACAGATAAAGATTGAATTTTAGATTAAATTTTCAAATTTAATAAAATAATGGAATTTTTGTGGTTGATTTTTTTCTCTCACTCTCTGAATAAGTGACACGTGGATTGTCTTTATATTTTCCTGTAAAAATGTTGTTTATCCTATTTTGTTTTTAAATAATACCTTATTAGTAAATCTTGTACACTTAAGTTATTTAAAAATAATTCAGCTATTAAGTTTACATTACAGTTTTTATCCACTAATCTATGATATTAAGAAAATGTTTTGGAATATCTTCTTTTAATTTTGAAGTACTTTCTGTGACTTCGATTGTTAGTGATATCAGATATCCGAAAATGATCAAGGATGATAAATATTGGAAGCGTAAAAAATTCTTTTGATAAAAGTCATTCGAGGGAGTCAGTTGGGGATTCGGAGAGTGCTAAAGCGATGACAAGCCAACAAACTCAAGCTCTGGATGATTTGGATACAAGCAACCAACGAATCTACGACAGAGAATCTATCGCCAAGCTCAAGGATCTCAAGTTACCTGCTTCTGTATACACCATTGCTGCCATGGCTGGATTCTATTTCTTGTCGGAGGTCGGTATAAACAGCATCCTCACGGTGTACTTAATAGATTTACTTGTTCTTGATTCCAATGTCGTGGTCTCCATCGTATTGCTTTACAGATGCCTCACATCCAATTTATCTATCGTTGTAGCGTTTCTCGCGGACAATTTCTTCGGTCGCTTTTCGACGCTTGTGTTCGGATCGACCGTTTATCTAGTGTCAATAAGTGTGTTCGCGATCATGTCGATTCCTTTTACAGCTGCGATGAATTGGATGATTTACGTTGCCTTGGTGATGAGGGGAGTCGGAAGCGCTTGTTGCCTGGCCGCTCTGGTACCGTTTGCAAACGATCAGATGAAGATGAGTACATTTATACCAACGCGTAATGTCCTCACCTTTTACTTCTTTGTCGTCTGGGGAGCGTCATTCCTCGATCTGCTTTCCGTCATCCTGTCTACATTTCTCAAAGAAGGTCTCCAATGCTTCGGCCAAGACAATTGTTATCCGGCAAGCTATGCTTATTGTACGGTCAATTGTGTCCTCGGATTTTCAGTTTTCATACTTGGACTGTCTAAGTACGTCTTCGTCAAACCGGTTAAAGCAGTGACAGCCAAAGCCCCTTTAGTCATATTTTACGCCTTGAATGTAAAAAGGAAAAGCAAAGAACGGAAAGAAAAACACTGGTTGGATTACGCCAAGGACAAATATGATCCGGTGTACGTTGACGAACTGAAAGTGGTTATTAAAGTAATATTTTCTCAGATGTTTTTATTTTGGACTTTACTTCACATGAGATACACCTTGTGGACGGTTCAAGCTATGAGGGTATCAAGACAGCTAGGTAACATCGAAATATCTCCGGAACAAGTACTTGCAATGTACCCCTTCTTCGTTCTGATCCTCGCACCCGCCTACTTCTTCGTGGGACGACCTTTACTCACGCGTTGCGTTAAAGCTCCTCTTATGCAGATGACGCTGGCAGGTTTCCTCATCAGTTTTTCATTCTGCTGTTCCGCGACCGTATCCTTGGTCGTCGAACTAGACGAGGTCTCTCAGTTGAATTCCAGTTCTCTTAGGTTGTCTTTCGTCAACGGTCGCAACTGTTCCTTAGATTTATCGGGTAATTTCGATATAAATGTGACCATACAAGCTCGTTCAGTCCGTAGCTTAGTTATAGACCGGAAAGACTACCAAAATAACACTGTTTTCTTTAAGTGCAACGGTGAGAAATGGCGTTCAGAAGCCCTGGAAACCCAGTTCAAAGATTACGATTACTATTATTTTATCAGCGCCCAGAATGAAATGAAAAAACTTCCAAACCTTAAAACGAAAAAAGACGAGTCATCAGATGGCACTGCTTTATTTTGCGTGTGTGACAATTTGACAATAAGGAAACATGTCTTGCTGACGATTAATAGCTCGGGGAGAAAACATGATATCCAAACCTGTTTAAAAGAATTTGGGCCGTCCTTTCATGTTAGGCCGGGAGAGAGCTATAGCTTCTTGTTGAACAATTCGTTAGCTGTGGACGATCTGGCAGTAGACTTCGGCGACGTGGTAATACTGTTAATGTACGAAGAAGCAGAATTATTAAAACTCGAAGCACTTAGAGTACTCAACTCAAGAAGATTAAGTTTCCTCTGGATGATTCCCCAGTACTTGTTGATGAGTATCAGTTCCATCATCTTCATGTTGGCCGTGTTCGTGTTCCAATACAACGAGACACCACCCAGCTGCACCGCTCTCATTTGGTCCCTCAAACACTTCAACACAGGCCTGGATAGCTTCGCCTTGGCCACGAGTAGTTTGCTGGTCAGCCAATCCCTGGTTCTCTTCCTCTGGTCTTTAGTATCTTTCTTATACTCTTTGATATTCGGACTTCTAACCAGAACCTACGACTACACCTCTTCCAATCCATCCAGCACTGCTGTTCGTGTCAAGACGAAAATGCGATCCTTCATGTATAATTAATCCTGACCTAATCATGTATAATAAATCTAAGACCTAATTTTGATTATTAAAAGTAATTTTAATTGTAAACAATAAACAGTTTTTATCAAGGCATTGTCCTTTGCTGCTTTAGATCACACTAACATTAAAACATTTAATTTAGTGGAAATAGAACTCAATTAGTAAAATTGATCTATATACTGTATAATAAAATCACAGTAGCTAAAGTAAAATACATGTCATCATTAGTTCACTTATGATGGCAACCAACTAAATAGGTCGATAATTGAGAAGAGGGTAGATTAAAGGGGATAAATGATAAATAGGAATGAAGGGTGCGTTCGAAAACTTTAGGAAAGACATTGCAAATCAATATGGGCCTGTAGTTTTTAACCACAGTGCGCCTGTCTGATTTAAATATCGGGACTATAAGTGCTTTATTGCGGAGGGTAGGAAAGGCTGAAGAACCAAGACCAAAATTAAAATATAGAAGCGAGAACTAGGACAAGTATGAAAGCAAACTTTTTTACTGAAAAACTTCGAATGCTGTCACAACCACAAGAATAGAATGATTTTAATGTTGATATAGATTCAAGGACTGCTGTGGAAATAATGAAAGGAATATGAATTTACAGAGGATTTTGATATGTGGAGAGATAATAGATTACTTTAGAGAGAATTATTAGTTATAGAGAGAACATAGAATTATTATTAGTTAGATTAATTAATTATTAGTAGAATAGAGAAAATTATTGGTTAAAGATAAAATGTGTTTAATTCATTTTGGGGATATTGAAACCACTTACTAAATTTGGTTGTAGAGTAGCAGGGATGAGAATCTACGATTTTCTTTTTTTTACATAAAGATAAAAAAAGGCACTTGGTAGAAATTGCTTAATCCAGAAACACTCGATTTGACGAATTGAGGTCTAATCCCATTTTACATCTGTAAGAGCTTTTTACTGCTGTACACACTCTACCCACACACCTGCCACGGTATTCAACATTATAATTAAGAAATGTAGAGTCATAATCAGAACCTGAGATTAATGACAAAAAATGTATCGGCTTTAGTCCTCAGGCCCATCATATTTTGTAATTTGGCTTTTTTTTTAAAAAAAAAAAAAACCATTACACTGAACCATTTGTTGTCTCCTCCAAGTCGTCGCCTGCAAAATCATCAGAGGTCTCCTCCTCAACTGTAACCTTGTCTTTAAAACACATACTTGACTTAAGTGGTCGCAGAAAAATTTTAAATATCCCCTCTGGCACATTAAGATTCACTATAAGAGAATCGGGTATGTCTGTATGAAAGGAAAAGTAGCGTTTAGGCCAGGTGGCAAGTTTTGTTATTTCAAGTTTTATTTTTATTTTTTATAGATTTGGATGTTCTCAGATAAATATTGTGATAAGTTATCTTTCGTATTATTAGGAGCAAGTTTTGACAACAGTAGAGCCTTTCTAGCTTTAACAGTTGTTAGTGTATCACTACTACTTTTTTATTTGTCAACGTATCAAGTTGATGAAATCATTATTCCAAGTTACAGAATTGTAACTCATTCTCAATGTTAAAAGATACTATAGGGTGAGCATTTCTAGGGGCCAGAATAGTGGTCAGAGTATTGGGGAGCGGAGCTGGAACGGAGGCAGGGGAGGCAATAGTTAAGGATGTAGAAAGAGAGTGGTCAGTGACGTGAGGGGAGCCTCTTTCTGTCAGTGTTGGGTCGACAGGCCTGTTCTATTGTATAAGTAAGTCGAGAATTTAAAGGAACAGCTTTTGCATTGCATGATTACGTATCGTTTTTTGTTTTACGCACATTTCCCGTTAGAAACCAATGCCAGTTTTAACTCAACATTATCATTAACCAGCTGGTTCAAAATAATGGTTAGATTGTCCACCTTGGAGTATAAAGACTTGAGAAAATCCACCTGAGTTGCAGAATTATTAAACATCTCCAATGAAATATATCCATTTTGAAATTTAATTATTTTAATTTATAGAATGTGAGAATGTGACTCTAACCTTGGCGACAGGACATTACAGCAATGTCAACCTTCTATTTCTAACAATTCTCACATTTCCAGGTTGGAGCAAGCAAATCAAATTCAACTTAGGAAATATTTTTACAATGCATGAAGTAGCGAGTTACAGATAGTACAAAAAAATTCATTGTGTAAAGTAAAAACTTTCTTCAAACAATCACTGCACATAGATTTTAAGTTAATAAAAAAATAATTTAGTTTTGTAGGGGAATAGCCCTAAAAAATACGAAATAATTTATTATTTATTTTATTTTTTGTTGCTTGACAAAAAAGTCAGTCAAAGTATTTTTTTTTGTTAAAAAAAAAATATAATTGCGTTCCTAAGTCTTGAACCGTAAAACGTAGAGTCAGTTTATTTTATATAGCTAACAATACTATATACTGGTGACCCCGACGTGATAAATGTTATATAATATTATTCGAACACTGTAGGGGAATAGCCCTACAGTTTTTTTAATTGCATTCGATCTTAGTACTTGGGACTGGGAGTTGGCCGAGAAGGCCTTATCTTCAGTCCCCATAGATGAATAAACTCAATCAAAATTCAAAAGCAATAAACACAAGGCTACGTTTGTAGGATGACCATCAATCCTAGACTGAATTGGTAAGCAAATAAAAAAATCCCTTTATTATATTGATGTGCTAATAGAATTTTCTATTTATTCTCACTAGCTTGTAACAATATAAAATTATATTATAGCAACGTTTTATTAATTTACAGAGATAGAAGTAAGTTTAAAAAAAGAAAAGAAATGAAGTAAGCAATAAATAGGTTGACAAGTAAAGTTGAAATATAATTGTTTAATAATATATTCAGTTAAATAAATTAATTGTTAATTATTAAATTGTTAAATATAGCCTATTTATTAAAATGTTAAGGAAGAAAAACAAATATCTTACATTATATGTGCAGTTTTTAAGGAAAGGCTTTTTTGTAAAATGTGTTAAGAATTTAGTTTCCAGAATTTCCGCTAGATTGCAGAGAAGTCTAGAAATCAAACACTCTTGTCTGACCATCCTAAAAAAACTCAATTAGCCTTGCGACATTAGAGCCTTGGCTAAAACTTTCTTATATTCATAATTATAATAAACTTTTAATCCAAAATATAATATTTAATGTATGTTTATATTTCATAAAAAAGTGAGTGATAGGAAAGTTGGTTGGTTTACATAGAACTGTTTCGATTCCCAACAGAGTCACATCTATCTATATTTTATTTATTATCACATCATGAGTATCTCGTTTTGCAATCTCAGAAACTAGATATTTACTTGGATGTTGATTAGTAGTTAAATTGTTATTTAAATAAACAACAATTTAAAAAAATTAAAATAGTTTCTTATGTAAAATGATTGCCAAGAATACAATAGTTGGTATTAGGTATCTGTACAAAGTACAAAAAGAAACCTTATATAACGGCTCTGTCTGTCTGTCTGTCTGTCCGTCTGTCTGTCCGTCTGTCTGTCCGTCTGTCTGTCCGTCTGTCTGTCCGTCTGTCTGTCCGTCTGTCTGTCCGTCTGTCTGTCCGTCTGTCTGTCCGTCTGTCTGTCCGTCTGTCTGTCCGTCTGTCTGTCCGTCTGTCTGTCCGTCTGTCTGTCCGTCTGTCTGTCCGTCTGTCTGTCCGTCTGTCTGTCCGTCTGTCTGTCCGTCTGTCTGTCCGTCTGTCTGTCCGTCTGTCTGTCCGTCTGTCTGTCCGTCTGTCTGTCCGTCTGTCTGTCCGTCTGTCTGTCCGTCTGTCTGTCCGTCTGTCTGTCCGTCTGTCTGTCCGTCTGTCTGTCCGTCTGTCTGTCCGTCTGTCTGTCCGTCTGTCTGTCCGTCTGTCTGTCCGTCTGTCTNTTTTTTTTTTTTTTTTTTTTTTTTTTTTTTTTTTTTTTTTTTTTTTTTTTTTTTTTACAGGTCGCGGCACTTGAGGAAACTTCTTGGTGGTGGCATGAGACAAGTAGGTCTGATGGCTGCAGCAGGTATATATGCTCTAGATCACATGATAGATAGACTCAAATTGGATCATCAACATGCCAGAGAAATCGCTAAAGGTAAAACATCAAATACTATTTGTATATTGTACCATATTATTAGACTGCATTGAGAATGACGCTAGGAGACTTCAGGCTTTGTTGGATCGACAGTCTGATAGGCTGAAAGGGACGTATGACCTTGTGTGGAGTCCAGAGAGGTCTTCCTCTACTTCTTTTATCTAAGCGCAAATTACTATAGAACTCTCAAGAGCCTCTCCCCCTTTTCTCAGGTAGGGGGATTGTTCTCGGGATACATCTACCTATATAGTTTAGCGAATAGTTTTGTATAATAATATATCTTTCTCATTAAACTTGTTTCTTGAAAAACTTAATTACCTAAATAAAAAGAAAATAAAATTAATTTGTGTTTTACTGTTTTGTTAACAGCAATCCAGGATACCGGTAGTAAGATCATTTCAGTTGATCTGGATTCTTTGGAAACAAATATATTGCTTATCAATATTGATATCAGTAAAGTCTCCGTTGCTGACGTCTGTCAACGACTTGCCATGGTAATATCACTTGCCTTATAACATTTTTTTGCTATTGTAATCGCAGTTTAGAAAGATTCAGAAGATTATTACACAGCTTTGACGGAGCCATATTGAAAACAAATATGGCCGATGTAAGATCTGCAATTTTTTCTAACGCATCACCACTAGCCCTTGTAATGGCTAGTGATAGTAGGCTACATTGACGTGTATAATAATTGTATAATTTATCGAATTTCAATTGAATCAAATTATCGTTATAAGCATTAGCAATACTGTTTGTACAATTTTTCAACTTACTAGATTAGCGTTTATTTAGGTTTCGTTCAACTATTAGTAAATAGGTCGTCATTTATAATTTACCAACTTTACTTGCAACTACCAACTTTATCGTTTACTCAATTTATTTTCACCACTATTAGCAATATTGGCATGATGTTTTTTAATATATTCTTTATTAGATTAACAATGTTTAAGAAACATTGTTTCTCGATTAAAAGAATGATGAAATAATACAAGTTATGTTGAATATACTAGTGAGTTTTTAACTTTTATATATCATATTTAATTTTAAAATATTAATAAAGTTTGTTTTTCTTAGGGTTTATAAATGATAAAAATGTTGAATTTTTATTTTATTTTGTTATATTGTATATAAAAAAAGAAAAAGTTCTTATTATAATACATAGAAGTAAGTAAGTTTAATCAAAATGAAGGCAAAACTACTAAATAATGTAAACATAATGAGGGCTGAAGAAGGAGGCTCGTGACTTGGATCCTTGCTTGAATATTTCATCAAGTCTCAAGTTTTATTTTCTAATGGTTTTTTAAGTATTGAACGAGTTGAAACTACCTCGGAAGAAAGTTAATTTCCTTGGCAAGGTAAGCAAAGTCAGCCGAGGAAATTACTACCGGTCTATAGCTTAATATAATAAACGTGATATTGGTTTATGAATAATGCATAAGGCTGTGTACCTGATGGACGGTGTTCTCAGATTTCGACTTTTTATTCTATTTACGTTTCAGGTAGGGGCATTGGATCCAAGTGTGATAACTTTAGTAGGATCACTCTGCCAAATTAATTGTTGTTTTCAATATATCAAATATTTATGTTTCACTAGCCTTCGCGCTATCACGGGGCTTATGCCAAATCCATTGGTCACATTTTTTATTGCTTGTATGCGCTAAGAAGTACTGCATCATAATGTAGGCCAAATCATTGAATGCAATGACTAAATATTTTAGTTGCCAAAGCCTTCATAAAAACAAATTAGGAGAAAGGTTAAACTTGGATTAGCGTCTGTCATGGGCTTACCACATAAAATCTAATGACAAGACAAACAAACTTACAAACGTTTTATAGACTGCTACACCATACATCTTAACTCAAGCATGCATAACAAGTTAATAATTTATAAAACTATAATTAAACCCACATGGTCATATGGCACTGAACTTTGGGGTTGCACCAAGCTAACTCCTATTGTTAAACCCAAAGAATAAGGAAAATAGCTATCGCTTCTTTCTAACGTTATCCTCCACAAAGAAAAAGTCACAATTACCAATAACCTAGGCCCTAGCCACTACCCGATACAAATCCTTCCATGACTCCATATCCCTTCATTCCAACCCTTTAGTCCAAAACCTATCAAACCTATCCTCTCCATCCATTCCACAAAACCCTTGTCGACGTCTAAAGTGTGTGGCCGCGTGACTTATTAAAATATTAACATGTAAATAATTCGTCATTATATATTATGAGTACTGTCTGAAATATTCTGTACATAGCATTGCTTATGGCTTATATCATTTACCGGAATAATCTAATAAATGAAAAAAAGGACTGCATTAAAATTATCAGTAGATTGGGCCACTTTCTTTGGAAATTTCTGGGCATGCGGAAAAGAACCCGAGCAGAAGGTTGAAACCATATCAACATTTCATTAGTATCTTCAAAACCTCTGCAACTAAGACTGCCACAACTTAGCAGTTATAAATGCATGTAATTGATTAATCCACGGAACTAACATTAAGGTTAATTTGGTAATATTTTCATTTTTTGTTTTTAGGTGACAGAAGAAGAGCTAAAAGACGAATCACCATCAGTAATCAAGATCTTGCCATGGTCAAAAACAGCTATCAGGTTGGTAGTCTGCTGTAACAATAACATCAACGACTTAGAAGCTTCAAAGAACAAGTTCACAAGAGTCATTGAGGAGTATGAAAATGGAATTTTTATGGTTTAGACACCATCGCTCCACCCTCGAACTAATGCACGTCACTGGAACCTAAAGACAGAAAGTTACTTACGAAATTAACATAACAACTAGCAAAAAGAAAATTGATGCAATATTGATTTATTCTTTCGTTAGTTTTGTAAACAAAAGAACATAAGAACACTGTAACAAATAAATGGTTACAGAATAAACATAACTACTATTAGAAACGAAAAAAGATTCAATGTTGATCAATTCTTCGATAATTTTGTAGACGACAGAATGTAACAGAATATCCATTTTACTGTTGACTAGTAGAAAATAACAAACTGTTTATTTGAAATGGTTCTTAAATTTTCTAATCTGTAATTTAGGTATTATTTAAATATTTAGGCTTAAAACAGAAAATTTAGTCAGTACACATATATAAAAAAAATTATCGTTTAATAAAGCTCAAAAAAGCAAAATTATTTTAATTTTTTATTTAATAATTTTATCTCCACAACTAAGTTAAATACTGGAATGCATTCTTCAGTTTTTTTTTTTTTTTTTTTTTTTTTTTTCAAATTTAAGACGTTAGTTATTCACTATATTTTTAAGGTTCATTGTATAATGTAAATGTAATTAAATGATAAGGCTTCTATTTTATAAATTTAAAATTGAAATTAATTAATTTGTACTTTTTAAACTGCTGTTAATAACCATCAAATTGGATCAATGCGTCAGATAGTCCAGGAGCGTGCAAAAGTATCTGACTAGCATGAATTGTAAAATCAAGTTTATATTAGTTTGTCACTTAATAGGTGACTTCTATAACAGGTAATATTTGATAACTAACCTATTAAGTGAAAAACTACCATTAACTAGATTATTGTTCTACTAAGTTCGTACTCATGATCATGAAAATCACAGCGTCCACCAAAAAACACATGGCTGCACTTCACCGGTGTTTTTTTTTCCAAATGATTTTTGCAAAGTTATGTCCCGCAGACAAACATAGCCGACCACATATTCTTAATAGACACCAAAATATTTATTTATACACAACATTCTAGCTAGATGTTAATCAGATTTTTTTTTCACGCTACCTCCTGGACTATGAGAGGTTTACAAACAATTCTATACAAAGTACAAATATGGTGCTTGGTATTGTCAGAGGATCAGTACAGAGTACACTAAACGGTTCACAAATCCCAGCGTCTAGAGGAAAAAAAGTCTAGAGGACGATACGAAACACTGTCACAAGTTGGGTTGGAACGGCTTTTATCAATTGCCCATGCCAGAAACGATCCCGCGGTCGCGGACGGTACACTGCTGGGTTGGAACAAACCTAATATATATTTATTAAAGAAATACATTTTTTGATAGTTATGTAACTCCAATTAACAGTTTTTTAAAATTTTAGTTCAAGGACGAAATAAAAAAATACTCTATTATAAAATTTCTATTAAGTAAATATTGGACGCTCTGCTAAGGAGTGATTTATTTAGTTAAATATTAAACATTTAAATTTTATGGTATTGACTTAATGGCACTTTTTATGTATAATTTTTATTGTATGTATAGATTATAAATACACATTTTTTAAAAAAAGTTGAATCTGATTTTTGTTTTTATTATTTTTAATAGAATGTTTTGAGGTTTTTTATTGTATCTCGTAAATGGTGGAATCTAGAAAAATATGTTTTAAATAAAAATTTAAACTTATTTAATTTCCTATAAAATTGTTTTCACACATATTTTGAAATTCCAACGGCTTTAGAGATTTACGTAATTGAAAATCCATCATCTTCGAAATAATTTTTTTTAAACATATGCTTATAGAACCTCCCACTACGGTCTCTCAGGAAAATTGTCAAAGGAAAAGTTGTAGAGCAATTAAATTTACTTCAATTTTATCTGGTAGGCCGCCCGACCTGCTTCCAAGAATAAAAAAAGGGGGGGGGGGAGCAATTTTTTTTGTCCGCTCGAATGAAAAAAACTACGGACCGACAAAAGTCTCGGATAGGGTTTTACATGTAACAAATGGGATTCAGAAGTGGGGTTGGTGCGTGACTTTTGCTAATCACCCTTAAATTACCTCCTAATTACCTTTAAATCATTTCTTATTGTTATAAATTAATCATATTTTTGTAGTTTTTTGGGTATGCACCCTCGAAAAAAATAGTATATGCACCACAGTGATAATTGACCGGCAAAAAAATTCCACTTTAGAGCCTAGGTACATACTACTATACTACTGATATAATAAAATACCAAGTTTTAGCTACTCCAGCAAATCTCGCAGTAGAGATCACGCTGATTCAAGCTACCGCTTGAAATTACCTCAGAACTTTGTGGACAAAATGGTAAGAACGACGAGTATTCTTAAATGTCTCCACGAAAATTTATTTTAGAAATTATATTGCAAATTTCTTAGTTAAGTTGCTGAATAAGCGGGACTTAGTTAAATTGTTATTGAAATGGTTTTAGAACACTTTGAATAATCTTACAAAATGTAAAATTGGGACTTGTTAAAAAATTGAAATCCTCTTACCAACTTATCTTCTCCTTTTTCCTTTTTAAACAAGTGGTTTTTGAAACAAGAAAAACTAATTAAGTGATTAATAAAGAAGTTTGTTTTCTTCTTCAGTTCATCCAAGAAAATGACATTTTATAATATTAATGAAATTTATCATTTTAAAGAAGATCCTATTAAAGAAAAAAAAAAATCTACCCGGCAAACTCAAACAAAACTTTCTTACATACACAGTGACACTGAATTTAAATCCAATCATATTTAATTATTAAAATGTTTAGAATTTTTTCAAATCAGAGACAAATATATTTCGCTCTTAACAATGCTTCCGCTACTTTCGGTAAGCTTGAATCCAAAATATTAAACAGGTGATTGTTTATACTTCGTTTTCAATTTCAGCAAAATCAGATTTATTTTCAATACATCGGAGTAGAAATTTATGTCACTAGGCAGCAAAATGGAATTTTCTGACAAGTTTTTTTAAGTTTTAGTTCCAAGCCGAAGGCGAGGATTGGCTAAACAAATTTACTGCAGAGACAATTGCTTGATAAAAGTATCTTGGAAACTTCCATTTTTTGTTTTTAGGTGACAGAAGAAGAGCTAAAAGACGAATCACCATCAGTAATCAAGATCTTGCCATGGTCAAAAACAGCTATCAGGTTGGTAGTCTGCTGTAACAATAACATCAACGACTTAGANACTATGATACAAAGAATAATTATTATAATAATATAGAATTAATATATGAATGCTATGAGCAAATGCTTACCTGCAATATATAATAAATAATGCAAACATTATTGTTAGATGTTGCCATGGTTTTTTTTGTTTATTTTTTGAATGATTGTTTTTTGTGTCAAAAGAAAATATAGTGTCAGACTGATTTAAGATTTCAAAGAAAACAGTTTCATTATTTTTTGAGTAAATTAATTCAAGATATTTTAAGTGTAAGAACTTACAGTTCCATTTGAGTTGTTCTTACATTTATGGTGACCGTGAACATGAACATGGAAATAATTATGAAAGCGAGGAAGATTGCTCGAGCGAACTTCACGAAAATATCCAACAAGATCGAAGAGGAATTAAAGGCTGAAGTTCCATCGTGCGTGAGTCTAGAATCTCAGTTAAAATGGCTTGAGAAGAGGTTCAAAGAGTTAGACGCCTTGCAGACCCAGCTTATCAACCTAATGATAGATGAAGATTTACCTGATGAAGAGATTGAAAAGGAAATCGACGTAGGATACGGGGCTAAGTATTTTGAATGCAATATTAAAATTAAGAAAATGCTTGAGGGGGCAAAGACATCTATGGTAGTTCAAAAAGGCTCTGGCTCCCTTAGCTCTCGTAAAGTAAAACCTCAATTAGCGCTAGCAAACCCTGAGCTTAGAGCAGCGGAGGGAGACACTACAGTTAGTAAATTGACCAAGCTCATTCAGTTTGTAAGATCAGAAGTAGAAAGTGAGCAACGCATACAGTTTGCGATATCAGGGGTCGGAATGTTAGATAGTTCCGGCAAAAGCAAACATTCCGAGCATAAGCTAAGTGCTACTGTAGAGAGTAAGGCCACTACACCAACTATGGTAAATGTAACATTTGTAGATGGAAGGGGATTAGGAAATTTAGATTACTTTGTAGATGAAAGAGGGTTAGATTAAAGACCAGATTGTTAAATAGGGAAGATACTAATAAATTTAAATCTCCGCATGTTTTACCGTCTAGGCAATTAGTTAAAGCTTTAGTTATTTATAAACATATAGGGTTACAGCACCTAGGATTTAAAGGTTTACTTTCAATTTTACGTGAAAATTATTATATTTTAAGAGGAAGGAAAACAATTAGAACCATTATCGGTAATTGTGTAGTGTGTCGTAGACACGATGCTTTTTTCTTTAGGCCGTTGCCTAAGGAAAGATTAAATAGTTTAATGGAAAATTTGTTAAAGGAAATTGTAGGTAGGGCAGTTTTGAGTTTTGAGGAGATGAGTACCGTTCTTTGCGAGAGCGGGGAGTCAGGTAAAGTTGATTTGAACGAAGTAGTAAATCTGAATAAAAGACTCCGTCATCGAAAGAAAAGAAAAAAATATTAGATGGCCTCAAGAAGCAATGAATACATCAGGATGTTAAGCACAAAGAGACCACCAAAAGGGAAAGCGAAGATCCAAATTGGAGATGTGGTATTCGTTGGTAGTGATGCTAAGAAAAGGATTGAATGGCCCCTAGCTCTGGTGGTCGATATTGAGCAAGGAAAAGATGGCGGCCGACGGCTGATCAAGCTAAAGACTATATCAGGAGAAATTATCAGACCTGTACAAAGGTTATACCATACTGAAGTACACTCTAAAGAAATGCAGGCGGGTCCAGCTTCTCGGTGTGGAGGATGTTAGATGTTGCCATGGTTTTTTTTTTGTTTATTTTTTGAATGATTGTTTTTTGTTTCAAAAGAAAATATAATGTCAGACTGATTTAAGATTTCAAAGAAAACAGTTTCATTATTTTTTGAGTAAATTAATTTAAGATATTTTAAGTGTAAGAACTTACAGTTCCATTTGAGTTGTTCTTACAATTATTTTTTCTCACATGTCCAATATAAATATATTTATTATCCAATGTCCTTAATTGTTATGTTCGTAATGTTAATTGCCGTGTTCGCCTTAATCCAATGCTCGTAATTATTCCTTCTTTAATAAATGCGAGGGAGGGGGGTCGAAGTGAGACAAAGTGAAACTAAGAGCCGAAGATAAAGGAGAGGAGTTTAGTCAGTGTAGGATTAGATGCTGTTAAGTTGTGTCAAGTCCCACAACTTCGTCTCTTACATTTAAAGTGGGAAGGATTAGGGCATGATGACGGATTGTACTTAGCACAGGATCAGGATGAACCAAGGGGAAGGATAAAGTGTAATCTGGCAGGATGCGTCTTTCTACCCAGGATATCCTGGGTGATATCCATGCCATCCCCTGTACTAGTATTATTTGTACAGCTTGAGTATAATTTTAATTTTAAAAAAATTGAAAGGGTACAGGAGAAAAACGAAGATTCAATTTAGCTTGTCTCTCCTGTTTACTCTTGTCGCTTATAGTTTATTCAGTTTTATTGTCTTTTTTCGAGAAAATTAAAATAAAAGTTTCGTCTTTTCTAAACTTATTTTCCGTTTCAATGTTTATTCAACCAAGTTTAAATGGTTAACATAACTCATTTTAAGTTTTATTCACTCAAAAAATTATAAAGGGTGCATTTTAAAGACGATAAAACATAATAATGTCATCCAAGCACATTGAAATTGTAACCCCTTATCGTTTTCCCCCTGAGTTATTTTAAATTTATTACGTCATGAAAAAAGGAATATTAGAAAACATTTCTAGTGACATTTAAAAGGTAATTTAATCATAATATTCTAGCGGCGACACAAGCTTTATGGAGGTACTTCAATGATATCTCCATAGTATTTTTTTCTTCCTCCTTCGTGTTAAGCATTGTGCCACTTTTTGATAATAATTGTGTCATTTCATGCTCGAATTTTAATATATATTGTGCACTATTATTAGTATATAGAAGAATACCTCTTCTACCATATCAAAAGCTAAGAAAAAACATGACAAGTACATTTTTAAACACATCACAATAAAATACAGAGTTTTTTTATATTTCTTAGAAATAATGCGTCAAAAAATAATTCTTAAAAAACTGTTTTTAAAATTCGATTTTGTGATATAGATGGATTTACACGTTTTGAGGTCCTCTGAGTCTAAAAAAAGTAGTTTTACAAAATGTTTATCAGTTGGATGTCGTCCGTCTGTCGTCAGTGCAGACGCGTGATGTTCTGGTGCGTGTTAACTACTCGTATTTGGCATACATGTTCAGAGAAATCATACCCCGAGGTGAAATCGAGAAATTAATTTTAGCTCCAAATTTTGAGGCGCTACACCCGAAAAACTCTGAAAAAACGATTTCTCGAATACGTTTCCTACGATTTTATATTAGAAAATTATAAAATGTACTCTATTTATCTCTATATAAGCCGTTTTCCCGGGAAAAATCTAGTTCCTGAGACAATTGCTTTAAATGCGGACGGAGATAGGAGAAGGTATTTTTATGATAAATTTTAGTTTTAAATTTTAGTTAAAATTTTAGTTTCTAGAGTATAAATTAGTATCTCAATGTAACTTTTGATTATTTTAGGTCTAATTTATTGATTGGATGATTTCTCTCTCTCTTTTTAAACCATCTCTGAAAGAAAATCGTTTAACAAAATTTCATTTGTTAAACTTCATTTAAATTGTAAAATCAAAAAGTGCTTTAAGAACTTGTTTCAGAAAAGTTTTCTACGAGGAAAATCAAGAGACAAGAAAATTATGGAAATCACCAACTAAATGAATAGAAAACGGGAGGAGGAAAGTTTAGTGAAAATGGCCTCTGGCAAAGAGAAAATGGCTACTTGTTTCTTTACCTTAATGGCATAATTGTAAATCCATTTTCCTCCATTAACATTTTTCATTAGTTTATTGTATTAAAATTAAGAAAATGCTTGAAGGGGCAAAGACATCTATGGTAGTTCAAAAAGGCTCTGGCTCCCTTAGCTCTCGTAAAGTAAAACCTCAGAGTAAACAAAAGGGCGATTAAACCCCAAATTCCATTCTTCTAGGAAGTTTACATTTTCGAAAAGGCAACTTATCAAAATACAAACAAGATTTTTTTTTTCGATATTGGCTTATTAGGGGGAAAATAGAGAGGGAAAAGGAAAAGAAGCTACGGATTTAAAAATTTAAGAGGTGGGAAGGCGTGGGTATGTTACCTCTTGAAACTTTTCGAAGATTATTAGGACAGAAGTCTAATCCTAAAGCGTAGAAATATATGAATGAAAGTGAGAAGATAAAGAAGGAAGCCTAAGAAACTGGGACTATGATACAAAGAATAATTATTATAATAATATAGAATTAATATATGAATGCTATGAGCAAATGCTTACCTGCAATATATAATAAATAATGCAAACATTATTGTTAGATGTTGCCATGGTTTTTTTTGTTTATTTTTTGAATGATTGTTTTTTGTGTCAAAAGAAAATATAGTGTCAGACTGATTTAAGATTTCAAAGAAAACAGTTTCATTATTTTTTGAGTAAATTAATTCAAGATATTTTAAGTGTAAGAACTTACAGTTCCATTTGAGTTGTTCTTACATTTATGGTGACCGTGAACATGAACATGGAAATAATTATGAAAGCGAGGAAGATTGCTCGAGCGAACTTCACGAAAATATCCAACAAGATCGAAGAGGAATTAAAGGCTGAAGTTCCATCGTGCGTGAGTCTAGAATCTCAGTTAAAATGGCTTGAGAAGAGGTTCAAAGAGTTAGACGCCTTGCAGACCCAGCTTATCAACCTAATGATAGATGAAGATTTACCTGATGAAGAGATTGAAAAGGAAATCGACGTAGNTTATGGAAATCACCAACTAAATGAATAGAAAACGGGAGGAGGAAAGTTTAGTGAAAATGGCCTCTGGCAAAGAGAAAATGGCTACTTGTTTCTTTACCTTAATGGCATAATTGTAAATCCATTTTCCTCCATTAACATTTTTCATTAGTTTATTGTTGTTGTTTTTTTTAAAAAAAAAAACTTTTAAAAAATTTTTGAACTTGATGAAAGTTAATATGATATTTTTTAAAAAATATATATTTTAAGTAAAAAAAAAATGAGGAAAAATGTCCTCTCTAGTTGCATGCATTATGTTGATTACTCATTGATTTTCTTCATCATCAATTTCCTAGCAGAGTCCCGGAAGAACTCTTTAAGGAAAAATGAAAAGTAAATACAAAAGAACTGGAGAGAGAAAGAAAAGAAACCAACAATTTTACACAATGTTCATTTAGGTTTATTAATTTGTTTGCAAGTTTTTCCCCCCTCTGAAGAGAGAAGGGACGAAGAGGTGAAGAGGGTAAAAAAGTTAGCCTTCAACTTTGTGATGAATTTTAACAATTCAAAAAATCTTGTTATCGCTTCCGTTCTTTCCAAGTCCTTCTTTTTTCTTACGATTTTTTTCAGAGACTACAAATTTGATTCTGAAGTTTTCCTCCATTTTATTTTATAATTTTTTTTATCATAATTAAACAAAAATTGTATTTCCTATCTTTTTTTATATTACGCAGAAATAAATAGTTAAAAATTAACTTTAATAAATCATGTTTTAATATTTATACTTTATCATTTCATCCATTTATTTCTAGTTGTTTAGTTATTAGGTACAAACGCTATGACAATAAGCTTAGCATATAAGCCATGAATATAATTTTATAAGAATTGAGATTAAAAAACCAAGCAAAAAATTTTAGCTAACTAAGAAATTTGTATTAGGAAAGTGAAATAAACAGCACCAAAATGCTTACTAGCTATGATACAAAAAATTATGAATCTTGTCTATTGTGTTTGCAAGTAACTTTTACTTTTCTTACAAAAACCTAGAGTAAAAGATGACCAATTTAGTTTTAGTTTACATTATTTAATTTAGTATACATGTTCCTTTGACTATTGCTCGGCCTAAGGTCGTTGGACAGCGTTATCCGCCCAAGAGAATGCATGCAAAAATCGCGTAGATGTGAGCTTCAAATTTGAAATTGGAATTTTAGGCCAGGAAATTATTCTAACATCATCAATTCAATAACGCAAATATTTTTAAGTTAAACATACAGTAGTTAGTTTAACCTATTAGTAGTATAGTTTAAATTATAAAGATCGCTAAAACTATTTAATCGGATCTAAACATTGTCTTCGCTTTATAAAACGTATCATAGCGGTGTCAAAACAAAATTGTAAGTTTGGCGAATCAAATAGATGAACGCAGACGTTTTTCCGTCCTAAAATTCTAAGCGAACTTGGTCTGACGATTAGTAAAAAGAACATTTATACCGAATTTCAACATAAATCGGTCAACTATAACTCAAGTTATAGTCGGACATAAACGTTACTGACAGACAGACAAAGTGAATATATTTTGTTGAATATAAGAAGCTTGGTACAGTCGCTTCAATTATAATAGCAAATTTGAAAAGAAGTTTACATTCCGTAAAATTAAATTATAAATTAGTTCATTGCGGGCTTGCTAATAAAGGTAATTTTTTTCTTGGAATTTGTTGTACACTAAATTTACTAAACATTTATAATATAATCCATAATTTATTATTTTTATCTTTACACCCTAAAAAAAATGAAGGGAACAATGTATTATTTTTTTAATATCAAATGTGTAGAGGTTATGTTATTCTTTTCTTTTTTTATTCAGGCAAGGGTTTCATACTAAGGTTGATGTAGCAAGAAATAGCAGAAAAAAAGGGAAGGGAAAAAGAAAGTCTATTGGTAAAGTTTAAGTGGAAAAATAGGTAAAAGGAAGAAAGAAACTGCAGAAAGAAAAGCTGAATGGATGTTAAGAGAGGGAACTATGTGTGAGGAAAAGCGACCCCTAGCGGCTTACCTCTACTACACTGAGATGGATGTAGCGGCAAAACCGCACCAACATCTCTGGCTCTTTATGTAAAAATATCCTTAGGTAAAACAAGAAACTCTTTACATTTTCTTATATATACACTTGAACACAAATAATGTGTTAAACTGACAAGTGATAAGGCAATGTAATATCAAATGAAAAGATAAATAGACAAATCCTCTATTTGTAAAAACTACAGCGCTAGAAATAATAAGACGTCGATATTACAAACTATTTTATCTTAAAGTGTTATTTTATCGTAACAACCTTTTTCTTCTGTCGTGGAATAATTAAATTGTACTTAAATTTAAATTAACTTATTATTAAGTTAAATATTATAATTATTAAATTAAATATAACATATTATACTAAATATTATAATTATAATATTTGTTGGGTTTTAGATTCAAATTTCCCGCCTCCTCAGTGGCGGCGCTTTCCGTTCGCCTCCTATAACCTCCCTATTCCCTTCCCTTCGCTTCCTCTCTCTCACCATGCCCACACCGTCACCTCTTCCTCTTTAGTTTTTTCCGTATTTAAAGTGAGCTTAAATAGTCAAATCCTCAGTTAAACTCATTTAACATTAAGTGCTAGACAGTTTGTGTTGTGTCACCGCAGCGAACGTCACCTGCTACGAACCCCAGGCCTGGGACATCTGACACCACTTCGCTCCTACGCCACGCAGTACCAAGTAAGCCCTCTTTTCTCTTCTACCTCTTCCTCTACCTCTCCCTCTACCCTCTCCCTATTTCCTACATTAAAATTGGTCCTTTATGGCGGATTTATCTAAACTTCAGCGCCTTTTTCATATAGTCACTTTGCTGCTAATTACTACCTCTCTAAAACTTAACCTCTTCCCCCACCTCTCTTACGGATCGTCGTTTTGTTTTATTTTTACAATTAATTTAATCTTTATAATTTAATATTTTCTCTTCCTTTACTCCGCTAAATAGAATATCTAAGTTGTACTCTTCAACTCGTTGCAGCAATTTTATACTCATTGCAGCAATTTTGCAGAAAGCGTGGTTCAAGATTCTTCTTCGTTTTCTTAAATCCATCTTCTTTTTCTTGGCCGATAAATCTGGACTCTCCACGTCATCAGGTGTCACATTACGTCACAGCTGTCAATGTCATGTGTGGGTGACACGCCCTCTTACCTCTCGGTCCAGTTTGTTTGTAAACAAATCAAACTCACGTCTAGTCCTATCTCTTATCTATAGCCTTTCTTTTAATTTATTGTTTACCAAAACATATTGATATCTATATTTTTTATGCGTTATTTAATTATTTCATTCATACATATTTATTTCGATTTAATTATAATTTATTTACGTCTAATAAAATACGAATTTTATTTCCCTTATATTTTCTCAACCGCTCAACAGAATTTATTCAACTAAATTTTATTTTGCTCAACTCTTTAAGATCTTTTCAACGAATGGTCACTCGCCCTGCTTATTTTTTTTTATATTTTACTTTACGTATTTCCCTCTCTCTCTCTAAGTAAATAATTTATTTTTATCTTTTTAATTTCTTTGAGATAATTGCAGCAGAAGCAAACGCTGAAAAGAATCTTAAGCTTTACCAATCACAGCGTGAGACTGTTTTTCGTCGCCTTCAAACAGCGTATGATTCTATTAAGACTCTAAACCCAAATGAACCCAAAACTATAAGAACGTTCAAAGTACGATGTGCCGATCTAGAAGAGACTAGGGCTAACTACAACGACGTTGTTGAAAATATTAATGAGCTCACCTTAGAACTAGATCCTAAAGCGGTAATTAATCACAATTCGATATCAGATTTCGACGATTTATTTTATTCTTGTCAGGAGGCCTTGCAACAAATAAATGCTATCTCCGACAACTCTAACTCAAATGCTATTCAAAACCACTCCTCTGATATTTCAGCACCAAAATGCTTACTAGCTATGATACAAAAAATTATGAATCTTGTCTATTGTGTTTGCAAGTAACTTTTACTTTTCTTACAAAAACCTAGAGTAAAAGATGACCAATTTAGTTTTAGTATACATTATTTAATTTAGTATACATGTTCCTTTGACTATTGCTCGGCCTAAGGTCGTTGGACAGCGTTATCCGCCCAAGAGAATGCATGCAAAAATCGCGTAGATGTGAGCTTCAAATTTGAAATTGGAATTTTAGGCCAGGAAATTATTCTAACATCATCAATTCAATAACGCAAATATTTTTAAGTTAAACATACAGTAGTTAGTTTAACCTATTAGTAGTATAGTTTAAATTATAAAGATCGCTAAAACTATTTAATCGGATCTAAACATTGTCTTCGCTTTATAAAACGTATCATAGCGGTGTCAAAACAAAATTGTAAGTTTGGCGAATCAAATAGATGAACGCAGACGTTTTTCCGTCCTAAAATTCTAAGCGAACTTGGTCTGACGATTAGTAAAAAGAACATTTATACCGAATTTCAACATAAATCGGTCAACTATAACTCAAGTTATAGTCGGACATAAACGTTACTGACAGACAGACAAAGTGAATATATTTTGTTGAATATAAGAAGCTTGGTACAGTCGCTTCAATTATAATAGCAAATTTGAAAAGAAGTTTACATTCCGTAAAATTAAATTATAAATTAGTTCATTGCGGGCTTGCTAATAAAGGTAATTTTTTTCTTGGAATTTGTTGTACACTAAATTTACTAAACATTTATAATATAATCCATAATTTATTATTTTTATCTTTACACCCTAAAAAAAATGAAGGGAACAATGTATTATTTTTTTAATATCAAATGTGTAGAGGTTATGTTATTCTTTTCTTTTTTTGTTCAGGCAAGGGTTTCATACTAAGGTTGATGTAGCAAGAAATAGCAGAAAAAAAGGGAAGGGAAAAAGAAAGTCTATTGGTAAAGTTTAAGTGGAAAAATAGGTAAAAGGAAGAAAGAAACTGCAGAAAGAAAAGCTGAATGGATGTTAAGAGAGGGAACTATGTGTGAGGAAAAGCGACCCCTAGCGGCTTACCTCTACTACACTGAGATGGATGTAGCGGCAAAACCGCACCAACATCTCTGGCTCTTTATGTAAAAATATCCTTAGGTAAAACAAGAAACTCTTTACATTTTCTTATATATACACTTGAACACAAATAATGTGTTAAACTGACAAGTGATAAGGCAATGTAATATCAAATGAAAAGATAAATAGACAAATCCTCTATTTGTAAAAACTACAGCGCTAGAAATAATAAGACGTCGATATTACAAACTATTTTATCTTAAAGTGTTATTTTATCGTAACAACCTTTTTCTTCTGTCGTGGAATAATNTCTTCAGTACAAGAAAACTGATGTCCACATAACCGGTCTAGGTTCAACCACAGTAAATCAACCTAAAGCTGTAGCTTGTATTGAGTTCAAACCCCCTACTTCTAATGAACCTCTCCTCTCTACTCAGGTCGTGGTCCTGGAAAAGCTTGCTGGTGCTCTTCCCTCTCAGCCTCTCAGTACTAAACTTAAGGAGAATTTCTTACATCTTCCTCTTGCTGACCCGGAGTTTTGTACCCCTGCTCCTCTCGACGGAATCCTCGGTATGGACGTTTTTCCTCTTATATGTAGTGGTGCGCCTCGAAATGTTGGACCAGGATTGCCTACCTAGTGCTCTGCCTTCTATTTTTGGATGGATAATTATGGGTCCAGTCTCTCCCACTATTCGTTACTCTGCCTTTTTCGGAGAGTCTAATCTCAACCAGGTGTTAAGACAGTTCTGGGAAATAGAACAACCTCCCTCTCTGAATATTCCTGCTCCTGAAGACGAAGCATGTGAAAATATTTTTGTTTCTCGCCATAAACGAAACCCAGACGGTCGTTATGTCGTCCCTCTTCTCCTTAAAGACAATCGCGCTTTCCGTTCGCCTCCTATAACCTCCCTATTCCCTTCCCTTCGCTTCCTCTCTCTCACCGGGCCCACACCGTACCTCTACCTCTTCTTACAGTTTTTCCTTTTAAAGTTTCACTCAAGTATTGAAACCAGTGTAAATTCATTACATTCAAAGTGCTAGACAGTTTGTGTGGTCACCGCAGTGAACGTCACCTGCTACGAACCCCAGGCCTGGGACATCTAGCACCACTTCACTCCTACGCCACGCAGCACCAAGTAAGCCCTCTTTTCTTTTCTACCTCTCCCTCTACCCTCTCCCTATTTCATACAATATTATAATATTAAATATTATGATATATTAAAATGAAGTTGTTTAACGGCAAAAAAAAAATTATTCTTTGTATAAATTTATCTCTTCTTTTTATTTATAAAATCATATAATATTTTCAGGTCTTCATTACAGACTAAAAAGTATTTTCAAATTACCTTGGACCGATTTTTATGTAAAAAAAAAAAAAAAATATGAGTGAGGCTCTCACGCATTAGAAGTGAAACTTGAGTTCTAGAATGCATTACTCTCTTTAATTTTTTGACGAATTTATTATTTCAAGATTAACAAAAATGGTTGTGGGAAATTTAATTGAAAAAAATAAATAAATAAATAAATAAAGAATGGAAGGAACGAAATATTACCTAACAAGTTATAAATGAGTTTTTATTATACCCCTTTGGACACAAATATTTTATAAATAAATAAAGAATGTTTACATATGTGTATATAACATTTATACCAGTGGTTCTTAACCTTTTGGTAACCACGCCCCCCTTAAAATTTCCAAATATAATATATATGTATTTGGTAATATAATATATGTATTTGTACCTAAATACCTTTCGAGGCTCCCTGGGGGCCGCGGCCCCTCCGGTTAAGAACTGACGCCGGTCCTTGACGCTGACGCACCTCGAAATGATTTGTTATTGCTTCGATAAGGCAACCACATTAATTCCAGCAAAAACTTCGATAAGGCAACCACATTTATTTCAATAAAAATAAATAATATTTGTTTTGATTTACGGTCTTTAAATAGATATAATAACTTATTTAAATTAATTTAATTAGTTTTTACTTCTTTCTTGTAAGTATACAATTAAGCCCCTTGCCATGAGCCATGAACCCAAAAAAATAATCTAATATAAATAGTCTAATTATAATCTAATCTAATTATAAATAGTCTAATTATAATCTAATCTAATTATAAATAGTCTAATTATAATCTAATCTAATTATAAATAGTCTAATATTACGCTTATATACCAATTTTGTTTTCTCTCCAATTGGCAATGTTCGTGGGTGAATGGATAGCACGTTTGCTTAATAATCCGAAAGTCAGTGGATCGCATCTCGCTTAGGAGAAAGATTTTTTTACAGATAAATCTTTCGCCAGGATTAGTCTCGAAACACAACTTTCGTTTCATTACTATCGTCATACAAATTTCAATACAATTAATCTGTAAAAATTTTGGAATCTTCACGAGTCTCGAATCGCAAACTTCGTTACACGATGATCCTATATGAAAAAATTCACTCTACCGCCGCCAAAGAAGTTTCACTTCAAAAATTTCCCTCTTTTTAGATTCCATTAGAGTTAATAAAAAAGGAAGCGCAAGAGAAAGAAACATTTAGAGAATATATAAACGTTTGGAGTTTACTTTGGTTTAGGGAGGGAGATTAGATATGATATGAGGAAAATTGCATGCAAGCCAGGGAAAATACACGACATGGAAACATAGTCATCAGGAATACATCAGAACTCTATCAGTATGATAATATGAACTAATACTTTGACAAACACTAGATAATATTGATAACCTTCTCAAACCAAATGTTTGCCTTAAAGAGTCTCTAGATACATTTTCATCTCTCCGCTATTATTTGTTTTATTTATTTTTTTCTTTTTAATACCAAGCATAGAAGTATAAAGAGAGGAAGTATTCTGATGTTCATCTATAACTTTAAATTACTTTCTTAGGTTAGTGGTAAGTATTAGTAATATTTATGTTTACATAATATATATATAAATAGATAATAGATTTGGTTGTTACACACTGAATTTAATTTAATCCCTAAAAGTAAAAAAAAGTTGTGCTATAAAATATGTTCTGCGGTGTTCAATTGTTTAATTTTTAGGAATGAGCCTCAAGCTGTTTACACGAAGGTTTATTGGTTCAGTGGTTAAATATAACTTTTAAAAATACATATTTTGCTTTTCTCTTAACTTAATTATTTTGACAAATTTTAAGCTAGTTATTATCTCATATCTTATTTTATTTTTTTTTAACTTAGATTTTTTACCTAAATATAAAACTACCTGATTGTTAAACTTGATGTTTTAATTTTTATCATCCAAGTAACCTAATGTAATTGAAGATCTTGAAATCATATTACTTGAATCTAAAATGCATAAAAATAAAAAGGTACTCGAATGAGGTACTTGATGAATTCGAAACAGTTGGAACGTCCATAAATAATTTCTAACAACTCTCGACACGCAAGTTCTTTACCAATATATAACTGTAGCATCTTAAACCTTTGTGACGTAGGTTGTTATAATTTAAGTTATATTTGAGATTATAAGTCCCTACGATAAGAGGCGTGAATATTGAGGTTTTAAAGGAATAATGTTAAAATACTTTCATAAAACTTATGACTTGCCCAAATAAAAATAAATAAAAAAAGTCTCCCTATCCTATAGTAACAGAGAAATTATTGTAATTGGATGAAAATTGGATTTAAATATATTAGAGAGCTGAAACGCTTTATTCCAAAAGCGAATTTTAACTACCTCTGTTGGTCTTTTATCTTGAGTTTGTCCTGACACGAGGGGCTTTGATAGTAGCAATTTTAATAAAATTTGAAATACACAATCAGAAGGGTCCTACTCCCGATGTAATATCAAGCAATTAAATTGTAGAGCTCTAAATTTCAGAGAACCAGAGAACTGTAGAACTCTGTTTTCTGGGGAAAACATTCGAACATTTTGGGTTATGATATCCGCATAATGATTAAACTATAATCGAATTTAAACACTAATATAACCATAGAGGTACAATAATCTGTTCATACAACTCGCACTAACATTTCTCTTATGAATATAGTAATGCAGAATTTAAATTCAATTATGTCTAATAGAATAAATATATTCACACATCCCCAAGAAAAAAGTAATAACTCAAAATTAGTACGTTTCATTTTGGTTATCTTGTATTTTTTTTTTCTCAGTTATTACTAGTAGTGTAGATAAAAAAAATTGTTAAATTATTTTGAAGTCCAGGCGTTAGCGTACTCGCTACTTCATTTGAAACACCATCACTAGTGAGGAGTGAGGGTGAGTTCGAATCTCAGGGAAGTTGGTCAAATTATTTCATTATGGTGATATCATCGAGAAGATGAGAAAATGGCAGGATCCCACTTGCGTCTAATAAACGAATGCTGTGTTAATTAGGACGTAAAAGAAGTCTGTGCAGTATAGGAATAGGTCAGTCTATGCAGTCTTTTTTCTAAATGTTTATAATTATAGGTTTGTTCCAACCAGCAGTGTTTCGTCCACGGAATCGTCACGGACGCATGCAACATGGATAAAAGGCGTTCCAATCCGACTTGCAACAGTGTTTCGTACCGTCCTACGAACTTTTTCAACCCGCTTGGGGATCGTTTGCGAACCGTTTACTGTACGGTCCAAACGATTCTCCGATAATACCATGTACCAAGTACTGGTTTGTATGACATGCGGAGTTATGTCAACAGGAAGGTTCTAACAGTTATGTTTCCTTGAATGTTTTTACATACGTACGCCCTAACATGCATGCAAATACAGTCAGATTATCAAAAATTTTGACTTGAAAGCGCGGGAAAATCCGTGGAGAGCCAATGAGATGTCAGGATTTTGAATTTTTGGGGGTCTTGAGGAAATATTTCTTATCATATTCCTAACTTTCTTTAACTCAGACTTTAGAATATATATTTTCACTGGAATTTATACTGATAATTAATTATTTATTATTCACCATCTCATATTTAATCATCATCATTAATTATATTTAATCATCATCATTAATTATATTTAATCATTATCATTAATGATTCACTGTTATTTGCAATTGATTAAATGAGAGCTCTCACGTAGATGCCTAAAAACAACAACAGTTGTTGTTTGAGTCAACATGAATAGACAATAGACATCCTAATTTAACTATGGAGGAAGCGATTAAAGCCCTAGTGTTGGGTTAAGGAAGGAAATTCAAATCGTCTGGACTGTTTTTAGTTAATATTTTGTATCGATTTTACAGTATTTTTGGGAGAAAGAGCCTCCACATTTAAAGATAATATTAATTTCTTGATTACGTCTTGGAGTAAGATTTGTCTTAATATCTATGCAACATTTAATCAATAGCAGCCCTGTAGACCTTTTTTAATAAGTGTAAATTGATAAAAATCTCGCAATCGAATATTTTCATCAAAATGCTTTATAGATATGTAGTACAAATGTGTAAAAAAATATCAATTACCTTTAATACGAGTACATTATAAACAGTGCAGTCACATAAGCCAGTCTTGGATCGACAAAGATTTTTCTAAACAATAGTTTGACGGGACGATGTTCCCAGGCTTAGTGCAAAAGCCAATCTGCCAATCTTGTTGAGTAAAGATGGAACCTGCGATAGTCAAATTTTACATCTTATGTATTATTATGTTCTTTGTTTTTCTAGTTCTAAGTCGGTAGTTATTATATTTATTTTATATTTATGCAGTTTGGTAGTAGTAATGATAAAAATAAAGTAGGTGTATATTGATTTAAAAAATATAAAAATAAATTTATTAGTTGTAGGTCCAATGCCAAAAGAAAACTATGCTTTCTTCTTCTGAAAAATTTAGTTATATTATTAATTTGTCAAGAACTATCTACACATAAATAAATGTATTTCTCAAACGGGGTTTATTTTCTACATTTTACGCATGAAATATTCGAAAATATATCATCATCACGCCTTCCCGTCATGTATCCTATCCTAGATGAAACCACTTGACTGTCGCCTTGGGCAATGCGACACAGATAGCCGGTTGAGGTTTTCGTAATGTATGAATCAAAAAGTAATAATCTTGCAATTCTGATCAATCAACAGACAAAACTTTAATTTTATACGTAGAAATTACTAATTTCATAAGTTTATTGTGGGTCGTTGAAGGGTTCAAAATAATTTTTTTCTTCACACTTTTTCTTTTAACATTTGGCTATATTTCGCCCCTCTCCGAGGCATAGACGTGCCAGGTTTTGGACGAAGTTTTACATTTTTTTATATAGATAAAAAGTTGGTAAAAATCTTTAACGTAGTTAGATTTGTCGTTTTATGACTACTCCCACTCTGTCTTCCATACTGCTTAACATTTATATATTTAAAAACTAACAAAAATTAACAATAAATAACTTATCACAGAATTAAAAACTCGTAACAATCAAAAATAATAAGGTAACTATACAAACAATACAAACAAATACAAACAGACCAAACATAGAAATTACTTTTTCAATTATTTATTTTAGAGGTATAGCCACGTCGAATTTATTGCCTGTTTGAATATTTAATTATATTAATTTAAGTTCATTCAATTGTATTTAAATTTAATAAACTTAAAATCGTTTTATAGCTTTAAAATTTAAATCAGTAATTCTTTATTTAGATCACGGATAAATTGAGTTTTTTTTCTCAGAATAAGCTTAGTGAGTTGGTATTATGTGGGGAAGCAGTGTTACCCCCTAGAGTCCCATTTCGATACACCCTCAAAGTTTATTTCCCCTAGAACCTCTATCTAGGGGCTATAAAGTTCCCTAAAAAGTTTTCTAATCTGCCATTTATACGAGAGAGGCCTGAGATAGGGAGCTGAAAGTTTGACGGGGCCTGTCGATAACCTTCCGACGCCAGATGAGCCGTCTCCCACCGTCAACGTTTCCATCTCACCGCCCTTCTTCTCAAAACTACCCTACTCAAACCCATCGATATAAAAATTACCTTCATAATTTTCAAATTTGGAATTCATGTCAGGAATTGAAGATTTTTTTTTTTCAGAAAATAAACGGAATGAGAATAAAGTTTTCATTTTAATTCCGAACTAATTTTACTTTATACAACTATAAATTATGATTAACTACACCTACCACTAACTCATTTACCTTCGGACACTTTTACAATAGGTACGCTCCACCCAGCATCGTGATATAGTCCTTGTGAACTGTTACAAATGTTTATTATACTTATGTTTATACAACTGATAAAGCGACACGCCAACCCTATGCCTTTGGGAGTCCTATGCCCATCACGGCAAGTTGCGCTATGAATTTCATTATTTTATACTTCTATAATATTAACATGTTTTATGGTGCACAGAAAGTCACGAAATTATCTAGAAGCTTCAAATATTACCTATATTAAAAAAAACAAAAAAAAAACCCTGCTTCTAAAAAGGAGAAATTATTTTTTAACCGCACCAGTACTATGAGCAGTCACAGTATCATGCACAGGTCACTAAAGATCAAATGTGGGGTGCTATCAACAAATGACGAAAACTGTTGATAGCGCCCCAAGTCTTTGTCTGTAGTGAGTACTGGGGCTGTAAAACATTATTTCCTCCAGAAGG
>KZ653116.1:29663-42080 GCA_001010745.2 Gerris buenoi | reverse complement strand
CTGCTCACTACTAATTTATATTTATCAAAATGATGTAAAAAGAATTTTATAAATATGTATATTCTTCAATTAAAATATTTAAAATAAATATTTTTCTAATTAATTGAATTAAAAGATTTTATAAATCAAATATATTATATGTTTTCGAATTTCTGATATGATTTTTACGATATTTGGTAACATTATATAGTATGTTAATAAAATTATAAAATAAAATATGTTCGATATGTAAATTAATTATTTTAAATTAAATTAATTATCTCTTGATAGAATTTTATTATTTGCCAATTATGTTTCTTTTTTGCCAATTTAAATTCAAGCATATGGCAATAAAGAGAAACAACTGGTATGATTTAATATTGTATATATACAATATCTACAACCTTTTTAAAAATAATTTAACAGTAATTGTAAATCTTGTAGACAAACATGATAATATTGTAAGACAAGCATTGGATTGAAACACACATTCATACGGAGGAAAAGGGTGGCCCGAAAGTATTTGGCGGGAAAATATAGAGACTTTTTGTGGAAGCCCTATATTCCACCCTCTTGTCCACAAAAAGAAGAAATCATGTTAACTTTGAAAATAACTAAATGCAGGGATTTTCTTGAGTTTTTAGATTAATAACATTAAAGTTTGGTTGAAGTCTAATAAAACTTATTCAGTAGGAGAAATAAGGGGATTCTAAGTTAGCAAGGGACTGGTTGTTTCCTCATTTATAGGATTCGCTGCATCAAGATGGTTTGCTTAGAAGTAAAAGGGTTTGCCCTCGAACGCCCATTGCCTCCAGACCATTCCACTAAATCATTTATAAAATAGGATTTTACCAGTAGAGCCCCCCTGGTAATTCTTCTTAACCCACAACTTTTATGGGTTTTTACCTTAAAGTTTCTTCCTTACAAATAGCCCACATAAATAATTTACAGGTTGAAGTAAACGAATTATATGACCTTATTTCATTTACTAGCTTCGTCCACTGTTCTTCCACACAGAGTGCGTAACATTCACGTAAATTATACAACAGTAAACATTATTTACTAGCAGAAATTCATTGCTGAATGATATATTATGTATTATTAAATAATAAAATGTCTTAAGTTAGCTTGTCAATGCGGCAACTGAAAAAACTGTAGCGGTGCGTCTGGAGCCGTAAGACCCGATCTCTTCAACCGAACTTCATATCCGGTTTTCATTCTATTGTACGATCCAAAAGATCCTCAGACAAACCCAAGTACTGGTTTATATGACATGCGCAGTTATGTCAATCGTCATACATGACGACTGGAAGGTTTCCTATTTGATAGGTTTCGTTTAATGTTTTTAATACGATGGGGAAAGAGTGACAAACCTGTGTCTCCCTGATGATGATTTTAATACTCTAGAGGAGGCGTATAAAACCTTTCCTACAAGATTCCCGAATGATCCTCAGAACGGTACAAATAGGGGGGATGGAACAAACCTTATATTATAATGGATTGAATCCAAAAGGAGTCAAAACATAATAAACAAATAATAATATTAAATGCCCTAAGTAATAACACAAGTAAAAAATTGTATAAATTACAATAATCGATATTAAAATCCTAAGCATGACCGAAATGTTTCTAAAATACAAGATAAAGGTCAATTGGTAAAAGTACTGATCTGGAATGTCAGGAGTCTGTAGTTCAATTCTGGGCTGGAGGGCTTGTTTTTATCAGTTTATAACCCTCCCTCCTCAATACATATATTTGAACTTACAATATACACATTATGATTTTTTATATTACTACCATTTCATCACTACCAAATAATTTAACAACAAAATAATTTAACAAAATTTAACAACCTTCATTGACAGATAATTTAAACAAACAACCTAAGTATTTACGATATTCATTTTTTATAAATTACTTGACTTATATTTGATTACAGTTTTCTTTTTTCTTTTAATTACGTGTCCTTGTGAGTTTCCTTTATTTGTTTATAAAGTATTATTGTAGCTATTGTTATTTGCAGGTAAATTATTTATTTGTAGTTCCATTAACTGATTACTAGTAGTAGTGGTTAGACGGGAATGACGAACCTCTTGTTCGAACCTTGCAATCAGGCCACAGTGGGTCCATTTTACTAACCCATTGGTGGAGAGTTCCAGCTGGTGGGGTCATCAGTGAGCTATTTAAATCAGAGCATCACGGCGAGGGTTCGAACCCACGACCTTGATTCGCCTCGATTCATAGATAGATGGGCGAGGTCCTAGAGCTCCTCGGTGGAGCTGGCTTCCTAACTGATTATGATTCCTAAATTCAACAATTTCTAAAGAGAAACTGCTAAACAAAATATATGATGATGTTATATGATAAACCTCAATTATTATTGAACCCCCTGCTAAAGATAAATGAGAAACCTCAATTATTATTGTACCTCCTTAACCTAGTCTGCTATTGAATCTTATTCGAATGTTAACCGGTTATTTCAATGTTACTGACTCATCTGTTGATGTTAACAAGTAGACCTATATTGTTATTGTAGACTTCATATATCTTAACCACTAAACATAGATTAATATCGTATCTTTTACTGATGTTAACTTTATGACCCTTAGTTATTATTGTATCTTCCGCTGATGTTAACTGGTAGACTTAGATTGTTATTATATCTTCTGTAGAGGTCAACCATGATTTTCATGATGATAATAATAATAACTTAGTATACTGTATTATATATATTATCTTTCCTTGATGTTAATCAATGAAATTTTTAAATTGAAATATAGCTGAAAATCTATAGTATCGAGTTTATTTTTTTATTGCACTCATTTAATTACCTTAATAAAAAAGACCTTAAAAAAAAGAAACAATACATAAAATATAAGTCAAGTATTTACATACAACCTTAAATAACAAATACACAACATATTAAAATATTAAAAAAAAAAAAATGTATGTAATAATTTATCCTTAAATTCATATCAAAATACATTTATGCAAACATTTATTTTTTAAATATATTTTATACAAATGTGTTTTTCTTTTTATTTACTCTATAAGCTTTTTCATGTTTTATATTTTTTTTTTCAAATAATCTATTAAAGCTAATTGTAATATACTTTTTTTTGTTTTTAAATTACAAAAAACAGATTACAATTTTTAATTAATTTATTCATTATTACTTCGATATATATAAAATCACAATGTAATGATAGTTAATTTTTGTCATTGAGTACATAAAGTATTTTTAAGATAACATATATACATACATAATATACATATGCAATTGTTTTAATTACGTATTATACATACATACATACATATATATATATTAACTTTGAAAATAACTAAATGCAGGGATTTTCTTGAGTTTTTAGATTAATAACATTAAAGTTTGGTTGAAGTCTAATAAAACTTATTCAGTAGGAGAAATAAGGGGATTCTAAGTTAGCAAGGGACTGGTTGTTTCCTCATTTATAGGATTCGCTGCATCAAGATGGTTTGCTTAGAAGTAAAAGGGTTTGCCCTCGAACGCCCATTGCCTCCAGACCATTCCACTAAATCATTTATAAAATAGGATTTTACCAGTAGAGCCCCCCTGGTAATTCTTCTTAACCCACAACTTTTATGGGTTTTTACCTTTAAGTTTCTTCCTTACAAATAGCCCACATAAATAATTTACAGGTTGAAGTAAACGAATTATATGACCNTATATGTTAATTATAATACACATTACATAATGTAAATCTGTTACACATACATCACGTATAAGTAATATGTATACATAATGCATGTGTATAATGTATACATATATAATGTTATGAATAATATCACTTAAGAATTAGTGAAAACATTAAAATACAATTACAAATATCTGTAATAATTCTTGTGAATTATTATTGTTATATATTTTTTTTAGATTCATAATACATATTATACTTTTTTCGTACAATATATTCGCTTTTAAATTAGAATTTGATTCTTTTTTCCAAATTGTGTTTGCAAATAAATATTATGTTTTCATAATCTGAATGCTACCCCTGATTGAGGAGCACTAGAATGAACCGATTTGCTTGTGACAAATCGCGCAGCCTTTGGCATTCATGTGTCACTGACATGGTGAGATTGGTGTCACTTATACGTGATGTTACCTAAGTGCGTGTCCCTTACGTTCGCATTACTTTCGTGATTTTTATTAAGTCCGACCATACCCTCTTCACTTTGGTTGAACTGGCCTTAAAGAAAGTTTAAAAAAAATATAAAATTGAATATCAGATATGATATATTTGTGATTGAACTCCCGTCCAAGGAAAAGTTTTTTAGGAAAACTTAGTGCTTTAGGCGAGGCTAAAATTTAACTTGACCTAAACTCAAATCAAATGGCTCCACCAAATAACCAAATACTTGTGCAGTGCAAGTTGTGAACATATAAATAAAGTTTTTTTATGATCAATTAATTTTAATTTCTTATTTATTACCAAAACTCAAATATTTGACTTTCTATATGTTTTATTTATGACAACTATGTAAGCATTGAGTTAATTAAATTTGGTTTTTGTTTAATATCGCCTTAAATGCCCACTCAGCTACACTTACCCCCTTATAAAAATTATCAATGGAACATGGATGAGAGTTTAAATACTACACGAAAATATTTTTTTTTGGAATTAACTGGTTGATGGAAATCATAATGGATTCGAAGACACTCTCTCTCTCCACGTAAAATAATATTTCTTTATTTATTAAAGCAGCATTCAGCCTTGATATTGATAAGTGCCTAAGTTTTTGTTCATGCACTAATGATGGCTTTATAAAGGCTAAAAGCTGATTTGGTAATCTTTCAATGCAGTTATTTGTTAATTTACGCTCTATTATTTAAATTGAAAATGTTACTATTCCTTTGTTCTTAGCAATATCGAGTCATCCATTTGTTTACAGGGATAGTTAATGAACAAAGTGTTTGTGTGGGATAAATAATGAGAAACGTAGGAACAGATATTAAATTTTGGTTCAACCGAAACAGTGTCAAAATCGGCTCATCTCTGTAGGATTTGACCCATATACGTTGGGTTTGGACTTACTATGGATTACTCTGGACTTACTACTAGTTGTAGTTAGATGTATAAAGTTTCAAACTTCTAATATTGTTTTATTGTTTATAATAGTTTTTACCTCACCTTCTCTCATCTTCTTTCCTCACCTTCTCTGTACAAAGGCAAAGAATTTTTTCACTTAAAAAAAATCCGAAATCGAGATTCTACGGAATTATTAGTTTTGGTTGTTTTTAAATATCATTTGCGTGCTTTTTCGCTGGATGACTTTCTGCCCGAATTTGTTCCTTTTAATAAATATTGAACACTGAAGAGCCACAGGGTTTATTCGTGAGATTAATAAGTGATTTATTAAACAACCATTTTATCAATTAAATTAAATTTATAAGNGGTTTGTTTCCAAACCTTCTAGGAATAAAATCAGGGCTATATTATACATATTACTAAGAATATTATATTCTCCAAATCGCAGTTTGGAGTTCTATCTATATATTTAAAAAATAGCAAATGGAAACTAATTAATATGTATAATTATAGTAATTGATAAAATAAAAAATAATAATTGATTGCGATATGATATATGTATGATAAAGTGATTTTTAAATGTCATACGTACATACTTAAATAAGTTAACGCCCTATATAAATTCTATAATAAACAAGCGAAGATTAGCCACTTAAAAAGAAATCATTGCTACTACCTCAAATTATGTATCAAACAAAAATAAATATGAAAAAACCACGGCTTACGGATTTAGATGGTTCCCCCAACTTATTCGAATCCGAATTTTATTTTGAAATTTAAGCTAAAAAAAGCAATAAAAAGCCTGACTTTTTTTAATCTAACTTATTTTATTATTGTAATTAACAAAATAAATTAATTTAATTATCGAATTATAACCACAAATGTATCTAAATAGGTACTATCAATTAAAGGTAAATTATTAAATAAACCAAGAAAAACTCCGAATTTTTGAAGTCAAAAATTCGTAAGATGAGATTGGTTTGTATATTTATTTGGAAATATATTAATAATGTAAAGTGTACAAATTATAATAATAATGAAATAAAACAAAATCATATAGTTTATATTTTATTTATCAATTAGATTTTATAAATCTGCTTTTATTTTTCATATTAGTCAGTTCTTGATGCTTTTTAAATTTTCACAGGTAACTCACAGGTAATTTCACAGGTAAGTTAAAAGAAACATATTTATAGTTTTTAAAAATTGTTTTAACACACGTGTTTGGAAAAATCAATAATTCTAAATCGTTATCAACAACATTTTGAAATCCTGCCAAAACAGAACTGGGCCCCAGTTGCAGATATATTTGAAAAATCGTGAAAAAAGTGTGACATGCTCGATTAGTTTTTAAAAGACAACCAAAAAATATTAGTTCTTACCAAAAATATTAAACAACATTTTCATCGTTTCCATCTTCTAAATTGTGTTGTTTTCTTAATTATGTTTATGGTCGAGGTAAAGCAAAAGGGGCCACAAGTATAGCTAGAGGTAAAATACTAAACAGCAAAACAACCATGTATCTCTGGCGAAACAAACAGCTTAAAATGAAGAGTTTTTAAGTATTAACACCGATTGTAATGGGTAAATCATCTACAAATCTACAGTGTCGTCAGGGTTTTCTTAAGCCACGCCAACTTGTCAGAATTGAGGTATCTTTTGATAAACACATTATTTTAAACCTCTTAATTTTGACGTGATGTTTGTTTCGCTAGCATTTTACCCATGTTTGAATAACCTCGACCGCTCATTTGAATTTTTTTCGGTGATTGTAGCTATGAATTATGGAACAAAACTCAATTTATTCAAATTTGTAGGATTCCACAGCCGTCATCACAGGTAAAATTTAAATTTTCTTATGGTCAATATAAAACGATGATATTTAGTAGGCAACATATCAGGATGTTCGGTCACTCTGGATTTCCGATCAATAAGAAAGTAATTAATAATTTATACCGACGAATTGTTACCGTTATCAATCACCTCATTTACAGATACAGAGTATTTAAAAACATTGTTTTGTTTCTGTGCCAGAGTAAATTATTGTTTATCCTCAGTACCATAGTAAACGATTTATTATCTGCGCCAGAGTGAATGGTTTATTATCAGTATCAGAGTAAATAATTCAATATCTGTGCCAGAGTGAATTATTTTTATTAGATCCAGAGTTAATATTAAATATATGTGCCAGAGTGAATTAAAATTAAATAATAAATATTCAAATAAAGTGCTCAACCTTTAATTTTTCCGACTCATAAAAAGTGATAGTATATTGTTAATACAGTGTACCTATTTTATTGGTGTTTTCATTTTTATATCTAACCGACCTCTAAGAATTAGAAAACCGAGAAGATATTGAAATGAGTTCTTCTTTTATGAAAAGTGACAAATTTATAAAATTGTCAAACATTTAAAGCCATTTATCAGGATTAATATAATGTACCGGAATGGCAGCGACTGTTCATACAATAGGTTTTACAATATTGATTAAAAAACGTTAGTTTTTTGTATTAAAACTCTTGCAGTTTGTTTAGCTTCGTCCAATAATACTGTTCTTGGACAAGGCCGTGTTTCAAGGAGCCGTCGTTCGATGTACACGATGAAGAAGAGTTTCAGGAGTGGGTTTAGGTGGACAGGAACACTTGACGATCCACTGAACTGGAACTGACTTTTTAGTTCCGTCCAATGGGTAACGTCCTCTGTTGGACCATAGTTCCTGACCTAGAGTCACGTCTTCGACTGTGTCTTCCGGCTGTCGACAACTCACTTCGACTTGGACCGAGGTGCTGAGCTCGGGGATACAACCACAAGCACCGCACCATCGCGGCCGGTAACGTCGTCGACTAACGCAGCTTGCGAATCTTGCTCTCAAAGCCGTCCTGTCACGTCGGGTCGCTTTGCATTCGTGCCCCTTCTGGAAATTCATACAATACGACAAATTATACGTGATGTAATTCATAACATTCGTGTTCTGAACAGAAATAAGGAAGAAAATAACACACAACAGATGACCAACGAGTCAAAATGTGAAAGAGAGAGCCAGAATAAGAAAGATTAACAAATAATTTTGTCTAATAAAAATATCAAATTTGTGTGAACATTGAAAAAAACATAAAAAATCGAAAATTGATTTCTTGTGACCCACCCTAACATACATAAAAATATGGATTTTTTATATATAAAACCTTTTTAACTTCTAAAGTTAGGTGCTTTTCAAGTATTATTTAGAATGATAAAAAAAAATATGACAAAATAATTTTGAAGAAAATTTTTTTTTTCACTTAAGTTAATAGATTAATAGCACCCATCTCACATCTGACGCTCATACCCGAGCTAATTACATGTGTATATGTCCCCCTTTGTATCTTTATAGCGTGAGGAAGCTGTATGTAGGAGGAAAAGTTTTAGATTCTAGGCGACTATTTTTCTCTTTGGGTTATAAAGTGTTCAAATTATGTTATTTTATTTATGTTACATTATCTTAAAATTAATTGCTTTTAAAGAAAAGATGGGCTTTCAACCAAGTATTTAAACAAAAGATGTGCGCGTCAAAATTTTATTAATATTAAAGGTTGCCACAACGGTAACAATGCGTGGTAAAGAAGTGAAGAGGGAGAGAATGAGCTGCAGGGCGACATGGCTGTATTATACTCCATTGTTTCTCTCTGACTTAACATGAATAGCATTGTCGAGGAGAGGGAGAGAGAGAAATAGAAGGTCTATGAAATTTATGGGGTTAACACGCGAGAAGGCTTGCAGTGTTTCCCGTACCGTGGGGTTAAAACCAGGTTACAGCCCGTTCTCTTCTCTCAAAACCGGGTTGATAAACCCAGACTGATATCATTCTACTAAGGGGGGGGGGGCATATAAAGCTATTAAAACGTTGTAAATATGCATGAAGCATCACCCCCCGTCCCTATAATCCCTATTTTCTCTCTACCACTGTATCACAAGTCCAGGGAAAATAGGAGCTTCAAACTCATAAGTGTGTATGTGATTTTGGGGAAAATTTCAGAGTGGGACATGAGAGACCAGAAAAGGCTTTGAGCAGACACGCGACTCCCCACTAAATATTCCCGAGAATTAATCCCCCCCCCCCTATAACAACATCAACATTGAATCAACCCCAATTTTCATTATAAACAAACAACCCTAAAAAATTTTACCCCTTCATTATAAATTTAAATTTGTGCATTTTTTTTTCTTGGAAAATGGTAGAAAAACTTGGGGCTTTAAATTCCAAATAATGCTAATTTAAATCATTACATTACATTTAAATCAAATTATTACATTACACGGTTACTAACTGAACATAATTACATGGAATATAAACTTTGTTTTTTTATTAATATTTAACACATGATGATTATGATTTTTATTTTGAAAAAATAAAAAAATAAAAAAATTAACAGCACATGTTAAAATAGGTGATTTTGTGAACGTCAACATAAATGCGAACCACACATATTTACAGATTATTTAATATAATATGCAGTCAATACACAATATTATACTAACAATGTAACAATACAAAATTATTCCATACAATATATATTCAGACCATTCAAAACATCAAGCAGTACAATATAAAGACCATACAACACATAAAAATCACGGAACATAAAACATATACAGACCATTTAATATATGCAGTCAATACAACACAAATAAGCTAACTGTACAATAGACCATTAATGCCATGCAACATTTACACATCAAAGGATATATAATGCAGGCCATTTAACATATCATATGGACCATATTAGATTTACTGACCATACAATAATATATTCATCCATACAGTTTTAATTGTTTAAAAACTTTTGTTTCATACAACATTGCACAACATATTCAGCATATAAAATATTACAAACTTACAGACACCATACAAAATTTACTAACGAACAAATTATTCGGACCATAAAACACTATTATAGTATATACTGACTATGCAACACACAGACTATGGTATACAGCCCATAGAACCATATAGAGGAGACTCAAAATATAAGTAGACCTCAGAAAAATTTTATAATATAAAAAGGTTTCATCCCCATTTACAAATTTAAATCTCTCCTCTTTGTTTAAATATTTGGGTTGCTATATTAAAAATTTGCGGTTGAAAATCCAGTTTGAAATTGAATGGTTTTCTGAATTTCCACCCTCTGGTATACGATTAACTTGGTACGGTCCATTGGTTTCCCAATAAACTCCCTTAATTTACATCCGCTTTTAGAAGCTAAACAATGTTATTTTAATTTAAATAGCTTTTAAACCAGTTAATTGAAAACGCTTTTAAATCCTTTTAAAAGCATAATGAAGGATGTTCAAGGAATATTAACTCCAAGCCTAAAACTTACTGAACTTTGGCTTTATAATATTACGATAGACTGTTTGGTCACTTTTGTTTGATCTCATTTCTTTAGGAACCAATGGTTCAAACCTAGCAAATAGCCATTTATATAGGCCTTGTTTGCGAACCTCTGGAGTTCAGCCACTTCACATATCAATGAACCTATCAAGAAAATACGGTGTGATCAATAGTGATGGTGATGAGCCATGTGTATCGAAGAGCCATGGAACAGAATTAAAGCAGTGACCTTAAACACACATCATTGAACCGATCAAGAGAATAAGGTGTGATCAATAGTGAGCCATGCGTAGCAAAGAGCAATGGAACAGGTTTGAACCAATGACCTTAAACACACATTAATGAATTGATCGAGAGAATAAGGTGTGATCAATAGTGATGAGTCATGTGTATTGAAGAGCCATGAAACAGAATTGAACCAATACAGTGACCTTAAAATTGATGCACAGATGGCCGAGCATAAGTAACTGATATCTTATAATTAGAAGAAAAGTGACTTACCCGGAGCCTGTGATGCTCGGAGGGGAAGACGGGTGTTAGAGGTCCTGGGCATGGTCGCAGCTGACAGATCCTTGTCTCGTTCTTGGATTCGCAGTGTTCGTTGTCATTTGATACTCTTCTCGAGAGACCTGACCCACAGGTGGCCGAACATTCCGACCACGGGCTAGATTCTACCTGGCACTCCTTCGGACCTGCAAACAGAAATAATTCAAGTTATGTCACCTTTCATTATTTCTGAGAGAAAAACAAGACAAAATTTACTCCTTTGATGAGAATCACCTCACCGATTTTCCTGAGCGGATGATAGGGCCTGAAACCACATCTAAACACCACTAACCATCTCAATCCACCTCTACCACCTGAGCACTACTGAAATAATGATCTCCATATCATCAAATTGGCGCATAATCCGAATAGTTCATGATTTGACCAAGAAGATAATTGTTATAAATTACTAACTAAATATCTGAGCTTCACTTAGAGGTGCGTTATTTTTAATTAATTGTTTTACTTATTAGATTTAAAAATCCCCCTTTATATCCATACAACATTTTTTAAAATGTTTAATTTTTAAATAAGTACGTGATAGTGTGCCAGGAAGATATGTGCCATACTAATTTGCAGTCTACTTTACCATGAATACAAGCTTAAATGTAGCAAAAGCTAAAATAACCCATACTGTTGAAAATTAATATGGAAATTGGGCTACTATAAATGTATATATTTTCTAAGTTAGGAAAGGAATTAATGCGATTAAAAATATCTTTTTACATACCAATGAAGAAGACTTATGTGGTCTAAGGTCTTTTCTAACATTTACAATTTAAAATTACTTTTGTCGAATTTCAATTCAAATTGAAGGTTTCCTTTAAAAACATTTGGGTCAACCACGTGGTAAAACTAGAGAAAAACTCAAATTATACCACATGGAAAATTCAAACTCTGTTATCAGTGAAAACGTTAAACAATCCTAAGAAATTTCAAATTCTATTCAACAATACAAAACAAAAGTAATTAGAAATCTAAAAGTCTTTTTAAAACAATTGTTTTAAATCAAAATTACAAATGACTCGTGCTCAGAATATGCACATTAACATTAAATTTTATAATTTTCCTTAGTAGTGAGAACTTTTTTTAATATACATATTAATTGTAATTAAAAACAATGTCTTTAGAACTTTTAAAGTTTTTTTATTCATTTATTTTTTTATTTAATAATGGATCTATTATTTTTTTTCATTATAAAAAGCTATATTTCGCCTCCTTAAGGCACTTCAGGATATAAAATCACCAATTTAGCACAAATTAAAATAAAATTTTAACAGGAACAATATTAAAAAAAGTAATACAATGAAAAATGTACCTATCTGGTACATTTTTTTATCAGTAATAAAGCTCTTTTTATTCCGTGTTTAGTAACAAAGCCATTTATTCTAAATATAAAAAAAAAAAAAAAAAAAAAAAAAAAAAAAAAAAAAAAAAAAAAAAAAAAAAAAA
>KZ653115.1:60965-80560 GCA_001010745.2 Gerris buenoi | reverse complement strand
ATTTAATCATCATCATTGGGGGTAAAATAAAATTTTGACAGTAATGGGTTGTAAAAGCATAAAATCATTACAGTGTGTGCCATAGGTCGTGAGGAAGCTATGAGCCACTAATTTTGGAAGCTAGGGCTTACTATTTTTTCAATGTCTTGGCTAGTACTAGTAGTAGAATGGGACAAACCATTTGTCAAAACTAGCAATTAGGCCATTATTTGGGCCCGGTTTACTTACCCTATGAGCTTTCACACATGTACTTACATATAGTATAGATTATGATCAATTGGGTGCCTGTAAACCAAAGAGCCTAGGCCCGAGATGCAACCTGTAACCTTAATTCATAGATGGCCAGCAGAAGTGATCAATGCATTTAGGTAAGTCTAATAGCAGTAAGGATGGGCTAGTCAAGCCTATGTTTTATCTAGTGAAAATTGTTCATTTTTTTAAGCCTTATCTAGTTAAAGTACCATGAAATAAAATGTATGAAGTGGTACTACAAAATCTCAGTTAAAGCAACCAATTATTTATCAAAAGTAAATAAATAAATAACTTATAATGATTATAATCATGTTCCAATAACCGAAGGAGAAGAAAAAAGATAAATTGATAATAATCACACACACGTGCATATGCAATGCATATCACAATGCACATCTCAAGCATCCTACAACTAACCAATAATACATAGTTATAAAATAAACATATAAATAAATAATTAATACGTATATGTATAAATAAAATAACCAAATCTCATAAGTAGCAAAATCTCACAAATAACTAAATCTCATAAATAACCAAATGTCATAAATAACAAAATCTCATTAATAACAAAAACTCATAAATAACAAAATCTCAAAAATAACAAAAACTCATAAATAACAAAATCTCATAGATAACAAAATCTCATAAAAAAAAACAAAATTTCATGGATAACAAATTATTTTAAAAACTTTACATAATCCATACATACATACCACATACACATTTCATACAATAAATATTCATAGAAATAAATATAATCGTAACATGCAATAATAATAATTGTTGTAAAAAAAATTATAATCACAGAAGAAGCGAGTTCCTGTAATTTAGGCAATCTTTTATGAAGTTATTTAGGTTATTATAGTCCTTTCCATTTAAAATAATTTGCACCTGTTGAGTTTCTAGCAGCTGTTGGTTGAAATATTTTTCTCTGATGTGTACAAGGGCAGGACATACCGCCAGGAGATGATGAATATTATCCTGTTGAGATGAGTTGCAGAGGGGACAGTTTCTATCTTTATCTTTACACCATGCTTTATTGTTCAAACTAATTAGATCAGCTCTAGCCTTAATAATATTGCTCATACATGCTATGGAGTTATTATCATTCAAGTATGATCTACTCTCCTCATCATAGCTCAGAGTTCTGTATATCGAGCTTGAGTTACGCGCTTTAGCAACGGACTCTTCTAAAAAGGTAGTCTTCATCTTTATTAGTAAGTGATTCAGCATTACTTGCCATCTAATAGGGTCCAAGGTACTCCAGTCATTCTCCAAACTATATTTATTCATCAGATATTTCCATCCTCTGAACCAACCAGTGTTTTCTTCGATCATTTTCCTTGCTAGAACGTTAGTAAGCCTATCCTGGGGAAGTTGTAAGGATTTGATGATGTAGTTGAAATGTAATTTGATGGTGTGTAAATATAATGGTACTAATCCGGTTTCTATGTTTAATATGTAAGTGGGTGTATATGAAGGTAAGTATAAGAGTCTTTTTATGAATTTACGCTGTAGTATTTCAATTTCATCGTACTGCTCCCATCCCCATATTTGTGCTCCATAACACAGAATAGCTTTAATTGCTGTATCGAAGACTGCAACCCTCTTAGAATACGGAATATATTTATTCTCTAAAATGAATTTCCACGTGGTGTTTAAGCAGATTCTTACCGTACCGCTTCTTTCCGTCAAATGTTTTTTATAACATAACTTGGGTGTTAATACAATTCCTAGATATTTGTAGCTATTCACAATGTCCAATTTAATCGGCCCATAATTAAATTTGTCGTATCTTTTTAATCTTCCTCCTTTTCTAAAAATCATAATCTTAGACTTTTCCGTGTTCAAGTTAAGATTCCAGCGTTGGCAATATTCTCGGAAGTTGTCGATCATCTCTTGTATTATCAGTCTATTATCACTTATAATTACAATATCATCGGCGTATGCGAGGTAGCGGATGGAAACGTTCCCTAGTTTGAGTCCTCCTCCTAGAGCGTCGTTCAGATCGTTCAGGAAAAGTGAAAATATTTGAGGACTAATCAAACAGCCCTGTTTGACGCCCGTACCTGTATCAAATAGATCTGAAATGCCGTCTACCGTCCACACACCAACCTTTGTACTCTCATATAAACCTTTAAGCATATTGACGAACTTGGTCGACACTTGCATATTCGCCAGTTAATAGAATACCGCCTGTCTGTTGATAGAATCAAAAGCTGCTCGCAGGTCGACGAAGAATCCATAAACCTTTTGATTTTGTTTTTTCACTTTTATATCGATAATAGAAGACAAAACAAAAATATTATCCAACGTTGAATAATTTTTTCTAAATCCTGCCTGGTATGGACTCATGATATTGTTCGTTTCAAGCCAGTTAGTGAGACGCTCCAACATAATTCCGGTGAATATTTTACCTATTGTGTCCAGCAAGGATATGCCTCTGTAGTTGACAGCATTGTTTACATCTCCTTTCTTATGAATTTGGAAGATTATTGCTCTTTGGAAAGATTTTGGTATTTTTCCACTATTGAAAATCAAGTTAAATAGTTTCAGCATTCTTTCTAGGTAAATAGGTGGCACATTTTTATAAAATTCTACAGGTATCCTGTCATAGCCTGGTGCTTTTTTACTTTTTTGTTTAATAATACTTGATAATACTTCACCCATAACAATTTCGGCGTCTAATAATTTATTAACAATAAAAGGTGCTGCGTAACTGATAGATGGTGTAGTAAGAGGGGGATTCAATAGAGATTTAAAATGTTCGATCCACTCGCCAGTTTTTATATTAAAGCCAAATTTAAAATTTCTTTTCCGAAGAGGTTTAGTTTTTTCCCAGAATTCACTCATGGTATTAATTAGTTGTAGGTCTCGGTTAAGTTTGAGAAAATAATCTTTCTTGTCCTCTCTGCATTCCAGCCTATAATTATGTTTTGCCCTCGCGTATAAATTTCTTTTATAGTCCGTGTCCTCCTTTCTTACGTAGTTTAATAGTTTGAGTACTTTCTTACGCTTTGTATGACATCTAAATGTAAACCAAGGCTCTTTAAACGTGATTTTATGATCTGTTTGATAGGAATTAACGTATATTATGTCAGTTAAGTATTCTAACTCTGCATCTACCAAGTCATTCGACTTAAAATTATTTTTAATTAGAGAATTAGTTACTTTCCTTCCAAATACGGCTTTGGTATTATCGCACCACTTGAGTTTAGGCATAAGAGGCTGTACACTATTTCCCGTGTGTAGTGTTCCATAGTTTAATTTCAGGCAAACAGGGAAATGCTCTGAATGTATTTCGTCGTAAACGACAAAGTCAGTTACATATGATAGCAGATTTTCTGACACCATACACAAGTCTATAACCGATGCCCCGTTATGATTAATAAATGTATACTGTCCATATATGTCTCCAGTCGTCCGTCCGTTCATCAGCACACATCCAGTATCCTCACACATCTCCATTAACTTAACCCCTTTTTTATTCTCCTCTTTATCCATCGATCTCCTTTCTCCTTCCAAATTAAATTCACACATTATGTAATCAGGTAGTTTTTGGAGCCTCCCTACCCTCGCATTCATATCACCGATTACAAACTACTCTTTTATAGATATTCTGTTTCAAGAACGAACTTAAAGTGGTGAAGTCCCTCTCCCAATCACTTGGGTTTAAATATACCGGCACTATACAGATTTCTATGTTATTTAATTTAAGCACGATTACGGAGAGCATATCGTATTCTACGACCTTAGGAGAAGTCTGAGTAATGGATGTCGAGACAGCTAGAAGAGATCCACCGCTGGGCCTTCCTTAGGAGAAGTCTGAGTAATGGATGTCGAGACAGCTAGAAGAGATCCACCGCTGGGCCTTCCTTGTCCACTAGATTTCTTTGCAGGTATCCAAGTAGTTGTAAATCCTTCCCAATATTTATCATAATCACCTATTTTGTCTTTAATAACCATGGTTTCACAGAGGTGAATAACTTCATGCGATTTTATAAACGAGCTGAATTCCTTGTTCCTTATCTTCTTCTTTAAACCAGTTTCATTATACGATAATATGCTTATATTGTTTTTTGTTTTTTGGGTTTGAGGTTTTTCTTTATGAAAATAATTATTTAAATTGTTCCGTTTTATTTTGTATGGTAGTCAAATCTGGTCTGCATTATTATTTTGTTTTGTTTGAGATTTTCTTTCAGTTGTATATTCCCTGGGATTTGCATTTAAGTCCGAAGATTGTCTCGAGGTAGTTGCTACGTTGTATGAACTCGCTGAGATCGTGATTAATTTCATTATTAAGTTTATCTAGGCCCGGCTGTTGCCTAAACATTAGACCTTTCTGCAGACACCAGCTAAATTTGCCTCCATTCACAAAAAGACTATCTTTTCATTTACATTTTAGGTTTCTGTACAAAGTAAAAAAGAAACCTTATATAACAGCTCTGTCTGTCCGTCCATTGGCTTGTTTCAATTCATAAACTATTATACCTAGAAACATGAAATTTGGCACAAAGGTACATCTCGGCATTTTAGACCACTGGACAAATTTTGTAGTTTTTACACTTAATATTTCCACGATGGCGGGCGAATAAAAAAAGTTTTTAGTTACCATGGCATGTTATACATCAATTTAAAGGTCTTGAAGTGTAGAAAAAGAATATGCAACTATTACACTTAATATTTAAACTTAATCGTACAGAAACCGGCGATTATCGTCTCACGTACTTACGTGAAGCGTGCCTTACTTGTTTATACTTTGTAATAAGGGTGAATAATATTGCTTTTCCATGTTGTCCTAATAATAGAGTGGTAATTAAATGTTTTATGTTGTCTGGCAGATCTGTGAAGAGGAATACTCCGCAGCTTATGAATCATGCGGAGAAGCTGAAGTCAGATGCGGAGATTAACTTCTCCGAGGACAGCTTCGACTGGGAAATCAACCTCAACGACAGCGAGAATCATGACGACGAGGGAACACTTCTCACTTCTCTGGTAAAATCATATTTTATCCTTAATATATTATCTTTAGATAAACTGAGGGCCGGTTCTGTACCTTTATTTTACATACATCCAGACATTGATGTATATCAAGGTTGATATATGTATCATGGTGTATACATATGTCATAGCGAGTCAGTAAAGTGATGCTAGAACTGTATTTGACATCGAACTGATGTGTATCTTTAATACAAATTTATTTTGCTAATAAAGCATTTGTCTGTGTGCATTGCTGACTTACAGCATGCTAAGGCAATTGATACATCTACGATACATTCTCCTTTATATATTTTATGTACATGTGAAAGTAAAATTTGGAGTACGTGCATTAAACAAACTAAAAGACAAAAACTACCATTGTCAAAATTACCAACTAAGTAGTCACATTTTAGATTATTGAACATTATAATCATTTAATGAATGGAGAACTGAACTCCAGTTTCTCATCAAGTACCCTACTAAAGTGACAAAAAGACTTAAAATGGAAGGTTACATACTTCCATAGTAGTTTTGCTTACACAAAGTATGGTACGAATGTGGGAGACATCCTTGCTGACAAGCTGCTCTCAAAATACTGTTAATGAGCTTGTCCATTGGCTGACAAAGTGCAGGGCTGTCACCACAAAAAAAACAGAATCATTTCACAAAATTTGTTTTTGAGTTATTCTTGTAATTATTTCTAGCATGGTAGTTATAATATTGTATTGAGAGACAAGAACAAAAAGAGGCATATTAAATAACAGCTAATATTATTTATTTAAACATTTTGTTTACTATTAAAAATCTGAGAAGGATTTTTGGTACTCTTTTACTTTGTTACAAATATTTTTTTACGTTGGTATTACATGCACAAAAGTGTGATATCCCTTTGTCCTAAAGTACATTGATTGGACTAAATAACCCTTTGCCTTAATTGTTATTCACTTTTTTACCCATCCTACTTTTCAAAATTTTATGGATATTAATATAGGTGGGTAACAAAGTGAAGGAGATGAATGGGGACGCCTCATTTACTTTGTTACCCACCACTTTCTTTTCTGTTATGGTGGGTAACAAAGTAAAAGAGGTGTAGGAGAGCGCCTCATTTACTTTGTTACCCACCACTTTCTTTTCTGTTATGGTGGGTAACAAAGTAAAAGAGGTGTAGGAGAGCGCCTCATTTACTTTGTTACCCACCACTTTCTTTTCTGTGTGGTGGGTAACAAAGTAAAAGAGGTGTAGGAGAGCGCCTCATTTACTTTGTTACCCACCACTTTCTTTTCTTTTATGGTGTGTAACAAAGTAAAAGAGGTGTAGGAGAGCGCCTCATTTACTTTGTTACCCACCACTTTCTTTTCTGTTATGGTGGGTAACCAAGTAAAAGAGGTGTAGGAGAGCGCCTCATTTACTTTGTTACCCACCACTTTCTTTTCTGTGTGGTGGGTAACAAAGTAAAAGAGGTGTAGGAGAGCGCCTCATTTACTTTGTTACCCACCACTTTCTTTTCTGTGTGGTGGGTGACAAAGTAAAAGAGTACTGGGTTTTTTGGTGGTTAGACTGTGAATTGAAGGTAATACCCAAGGTCAGGACAGCCATTGTATTTACAGAATTGTTGTTTAACTCTTAATTTATCCACATTAATGCACTGGTTAGGCATCTTTTTGTTCAGTTATGATTAAGATTAAGTGCAACTCCTTTAATATTGCTAGAAACACTATTACCTCGTTGAAGTAATGGTATTTTGACACTAGGGATATCGAACTTGCCTTATAAAAGAGAATTACTTGTATGCTGCTGTTATGTCAGATTTATATTAGATGTACTGGTTGTAGGTTAGAAGGACTTATATCAAGCACCTACACAAGTCACTGGTTCGTAACTATAACATCTGGATAGAGAACTATGGAGGTGGAGTGGAACTATCTGAGTGCTTCATCGCTCGCTGCGCTGCGGAGCTGGAGAAGAAAGCAGTGCGGGCGTCCATGCTGGCTAGTCTGTATCAGCACTACATTATCACACTGGTAACTTATACTGTAACATTTCAATATGCCATACTTCGCTACTGCTTGGGCCAAACTTGAGCCCCAGAAAGTGGCTTCTAAATACTAAGCAAGAGGTTAGATAAAGGCTAAACTACTGCTTGCGCCAAAATTGAGCCCCAGAAAGTGGCTTCTAAATACTAAGCAAGAGGTTAGATAAAGGAAGTTCGTACTTAGGATCATAAAAATCACATTGTCCACCAAAAAGGGTAGGACATGGCCGCTCTCCACCGGATTGTTTTTTTTTCAAATGCCTATTGCCAAGCTATGTCCCGCAGATGAACTTAGCTGACTATACAGGGAGTCCCAGCTAATATGGAACAGCGAAATATTTTCGGGACCATGATAGATAGAAAGATGCAGTTTTCAGGGTTCGATAAAGGCTAAAAAGGTGCTTCTAGAACATATGCTGAAAATTTTCTGCAAACAAAATAAACAAAAAGTGAATAGGAAGCCATATTTTTAAGACTGGATTTGGATTCTATGGCTAAAAATAAGACTTTTTTACTCTTGGAAATTTTTCGCTCCGATCATTAGTTTGCCGTCTAAAGAGCCCTGAATGTGTTGAAATTGAAAATTTTACAGCTGAACAAATGGATTTAGGAAAAAAAATCAGGAAACCAAAAATTCTTATTTTTAGCCATAGAATGCAAATCCAGTCTTAAAAAGATGCGTTATTCTTTTTTTTTTTTTTTCTCATTTTGAGCCCTGCTGAACACCTTTTTTAGGCAAAAAAAAAAAAGTTACGCATAAGGTATGAATTTTTGATTGGTTTTCTATTCTATTGGCTAAAAATAATCATTTTTTGTCTCTTGATTTTTTTTTCCTAAATCCATTAGTTTAGCTGTAAAATGAACTTAAAGTTTAAATTTTATCAAGTTTAGGGCTCTCTAGACGGCAAACTAACGATCAGAGCGAAAAATTTCCAGGAGTAAAAAAGTCTTATTTTTAGCCATAGAATCCAAATCCAGTCTTAAAAATATGGCTTCCTATTCACTTTTTGTTTATTTTGTTTGCTGCACACGCTTTCGCTGCACACAGAAAATGTTCAGCATATGTTCTAGAAGGGCCTTTTTAGCCTTTATCAAACCCTGAAAAACCGCATCTTTCTATCTATCATGGTTCCGGAGATATTTCACTGTTCCATATTAGCTGGGACACCCTGTATATTCTTAAAAGGCAAAAAACATTTACTTGTATGCAAAATTCTAGCTTGATGTTAGTCAGACACTTTTTTGCACGCTATCCCCTGGACTATTAGTATTTATTTCATTTTTTTTTTTAATATATTTTTTTTGTTTAATTTTCAGATAAAGAACATAAAGAAATCGACTGATGATAATAAGCTGTACGAAGATCTCTTGACTTCTTTTAATAATCCTTCGAAAACATGTGATAAGAGTATTCAGACTCGGAACATTCTAGATATACATAGTTCTAGTCAGGTCTCGGCTAAGCAACTCTTACCAAATGTTGCAGATTCAACTTTAACCCTGGCAGAGCCAGTCGCACAAGTAACTAAGTCCCCAACTAAGCAATTCCTACCAACCGCTGCTGATTCAACTTTGACTCCAGCTGAGCCAGTCATACCTAAAGTTCCGCTTGCATCTAAGGCCCCAGCTAATCGTCTCTTACCAACTGCTGCAGACTCAACTTTGTCCCCTGTCAAGCAGGTATCACCTAAAGTTGCACATTTTAGTAAAGCCTTGGCCAAGCAGCTCTTACCAACTAATGCAGCGGATTCAACTTTGACACCAGTCAAGCAATTATCTAATGTCGCTGATGCAACTGAGACTCCAGCTAAGCAACTCCTGCAAACTGATGCGGATTCAACTTTTGCCCCTGCCAAGCTAGTCATACCTTATGGTGCAAATGAAACTGAATCGCTAGATAAGCAAGTCTCACCAACTGTCGACGAAATATCCGACTTTCTAGATAAGGATCTTTTATCTATTCCTCTACCTCCTGTCGATTCAACTCTGGGTCCGGCTAAGCAACTCATCCCTGTCGTTATCGACTCGACTCTGGCCAATGTTCATAGTACAGTCGATACTTCTTTTCTTAATTTTGCCATCGACAGCCATATAATTGATACTTTATCCGAGTCTTCTGTTATCACTCCTCAACCTGTACCCCCTGTGTACAACAAGGACTCAAATTCTACTGCTTCCTCAAAATTTGTCGTTTCCTATCTCCCTGAGGCGGGCACTGTTAAAAAGAAAATATCTACCAGGTTGTCAAACGCGAGTGAAAGTTCACTGGAAGTCAGTTCGAGTAAGATATACGATCCTGAAGTAAATCCTTTCGAATCTCGTGTTTCGTCGGAAGAGAACAAGGGTTTTAAAAGGAAGAAGGATTGCGAAGCTCAGGAATGCAGTCCGAAGAAGAGGAAGTCCGGTTCGGCGGTTCAGCAGAAGACACTGGACGAAAGGCTGAAAAAATTCGAAGAGATATTCGGAGATACGTGTGAAGACGTGCCCCCGGATCCTAAACCTCCGGATAAAGCCAAAATTACAACTTTCGATCCAAGTTTGTGGACAAAATTTTTCACTCTTGTGACGTGGAAACAAGAAAGAATCGCTCAGACTTGCGAACTGAACAGACAGTTGCAACTGGTACCTCCAGTGAGACTCAGGCTGCTGCGGCATAGCTTCAAACAGCTGTTCGGTCCGATCGATCAAGTTACCGATATAACTCCTGAAGAATTCATCCAATGTCGTAGACGTCTTGCCCACATGATTGTTTTCAGTTTGACTCCTTACTTTGAGTTCGGTCAGATCGGTAGCAGAGAAGTTTTTAAAGCTCTGGCCAGGGAGATAACGAGGATAATCCTCAACAACACTTATGCTGCAGGTCAGTCTCCTCTTGTTATTTACTTAGTATTCATTTGATCAGGGATCCAGCATGGCTGAGGTACTCTAGACGAGTGCCCAGCTATCACTGAATCGAGGTGAATCAAGGTCGTAGGTTCCATCCCTTGCCGTGACACTCTGATTTAAATAGCTCACTAATAACCACACTATACCCACTTCGGCAGTACAATGTACAGGCATGATGTGGGAAGTAGCTGGAACTCTCCACCATGGGGTTAATAAAATGGGCTCAAAGTGGCCTGATTGCTAGGTTTCAACAAGTGGTTCGTCCTTCCCATCTAACCACTAATACTACTAATATTCATTTAAACATAAATATGATGGTTAGTGTGTTGAAACACAGTTTTTATAACTAGCCTGATTGAAAACTATGTTTTGTCAAGTAGTAATAGCAAATAATTATACTTCGTTCAATCGATGTTCCGATTGAATTCAATTGACCACCTGATCACATTTCGGGTGTTCCGTAACTCTGAGTTTCCTAAGTCAGGATTATGTAATCAAGGTATTACAATTATTGATTAAACTTGCATATTTTATGGATACTTTTTCTTGAAAACCTAGACACACTTTATCAATACCCAGATACACTCCATTGTAGAGGTGGGCATAATCGATTAAAATAATCGTTTAATCGATTATGCAACAGTAATCGAATGATCGTAATCGTTTATTTATAATCGGTATATAAGACTGATTGTTTGATCGCTCGAAGTAAGTTCAAGGCAATTCGATTATTATTCGAAATCGTTCTCATAATCGATCGCTCGGTTTCGAGTCCGATCACTCGGAATCGAAATTCGACTTATCTCTCGTTCACTGAATACATTTATTGTTCAAGACAATTCGATTATTATTCGAAATCGTTCTCATAATCGATTGCTCGGAATCGAAATGTCGACGCTCGTATTTCGAATCATTTCATAATCGGATGCCTATAGGCCTATACCTAACCCAGTTAGTCTGATCACTCGGAATCGAAATTCGATTTTTCTCTATAACTAACCCAGTTTTTCCGATCACTCGGAATCGAAATTCAATGTATCTCTCGTTCACTGAATATTCTTGAATCGGACTTTCGGAATCAAAATGTTGACGCTCGCATTCCGAATCATTTCATAATCGGATTCCTAGGCCTATACCTAACCCAGTTACAGTTACTACTTATTTAGTTACCGATACCGAGCACTCTCATTCGAAATCGGAATTCTGCCGCCTGCTAATACTTAATAATCATTTTCAAAATTATGAAAACGATTCGAAATATTAGCTTCTTTCTATGATCGTCTAATTTTTCGTAAACGATGTTATTGTTATCTGAGCTTAAACATTTATTCAAGATATGCTAGCTTTAACATTTTTTGCATAACACGGTCGAACTACTTTTCTTCTCAAAATACTCCCAAACCCATGCCCGTTTACCCAATAATCGGGGCATTATAAAAAATAAAAATTAGGTCCCAATCACTTAAAGTAAAGTAAATAATTTTTTTTCTGAAGTAATTGTGCAAGGAACGAATGCGACAGGAACAGTATATATAAGAAAGTGTTATATTAATATTAATTAGAGTGGTCAGTAGGGAGAGATCAAAGAAATGATAAGGGTTAAGAAAAGAAGAATTTGAAGCAGCGATTATGAGTGTGTGGTGAATAGAATAGTAGTTTTAAGACTTTTCGTTATCTTGCCTTTTGCCGACAAAAGTGAAACCCGCGCTTTGTCGGGCGCCCGGCAGGGCCGCTAACACCTCCTCTATGAAGGGCCGCTAAGTTCCCCGTATTTTAGGGATCACACGTGTCTGTGTGTTTGTGTATTTGTCTCCCCATTTTTCTTTACTTCGACCGTCTCGTATACTAAATAATCGATTTTGAAATCATTCGATTATTTTCATAATCGATTATAAATAATCGATTGATTGAAAAATATGGATTCTGCCCATCTCTACTCCATTGACCTGTCTACATTGTGTCCCATAAGAGGGCCTCAAGAGACAATATTTATTAAAAGTAAAAGTATCAAATAAAAAATTATCCATAAATTCAATTTTAATCAATGTACATAATAAAAACTTTAATTATATATAATTTAATATTTTCCAGTTCTCCTATTTTTTTTTACTTTTGGCCCCAGATACAGTACATTTATCCTCATATCTTCTAGGTCTAAAAATAAAACTTCAAGGCACCAACGCAACTTTAGGAAAGCTATTTCAATTCCCTATAGAATTGCTATAGCATTATGTTTATCAGCAATCGGTGACAGTTTTGAAATTCTGATGTTACTATCCAGGATATTGTGTTATCAGTGAGATAACGCTCGTAAGCCAAGTGTTCAATCATGTTATTATCATGTGATAAACATCTTGTTTCTAAGATAACATATCAGTCACATTTTTGCCAGCAACGTTCTTTGATTGTTGTCTTTGTCGTGAATACACCTTAATATTTTTAAAACTTATGAATGATTGGTTGTTTTGAGTGAGATTTTGTGGTACCAATTCGTAATTATGACTAGAGACAAATTAGACTTGTGTCACTTTAATAGAAGGTTGCCACAATATTGGATTCAACTTTAAAATTTCAAATTGGAACCCCTATACTGTGATACACATTTGGAAAGGCCTTAAAAAAATAAAGCATTTGCCGCAAACCAGAGCTTTTTATCTTTCGCCATTTCAAAATGGTGACCAGTTGAAATTTCAAAATTGACATTTTTTGACGTTAAGGTTTAAGGTTTTAGAGGAAAAAATGCAAGAGTAAATTTGTCTTATTTTCAGGTAAACAATAAAAGTTCAGCACTATTTTTTCCAAATTTTTATTTTTATTTGGTTCTTATAGCAACCCACGTAGTCATTTTACTTGCAACCGAAAATGTAATTAAAAAATATTTTTTAAATTATTTTAAATTTTTGAGTTTAAAATAGGATAATTTTAAATAATTTAATTTTGCTCGTACAAAATTTTAAATTGGAATTTTAAGGCAGTAAAAAAATTCTAACTTTATCTATACAATGAGAAAAACATGTTTAACAAATACAATTTTATATTAAAACCAACAGCCCACACTGCTGTGATGTGTTACAGATGGCTAAATCTATTAAAGCAGACCTAAAACGTTGAAAATTGTGAAAACAACATTTGTACCAATATCTTAAATTCTAATTTGTCGTTTATTATAAAAATTCACTTAAATTGTCTAATGTACTTATGAAACATGCTCATATAATTTCAAGCAGAAGGTTTTGTACAGTGAAGTGATACATTTTATGTTGGCCGGGCATGAGGTTTAAGGAATAGTCCTGTCCCTCACTGCACAGCTCTTTAATACAATCATCCTCTTTAACTATCAACTCATCATAATTAACTATTTTCTTAATGTTCAATATTAATTTTATTATCCCAAATGAAAGAGCAATGCGACGCCTAGTTCACAAGCTTTTTTTGACTTAAACTACCTACAGTCGACTCTCCATAACTCGACCACAATAACTTGAATTCCTCGATAACTCGACTTTTTTTGCCTTTATTATTACCTCTATAAGTCAAATATTTTAGAATAAAAACCTCGAAGAAGATGTAGACAACCTTTAAGTCAAAGTTTTCATTCCATCCCCTCTATAACTCGAAGTTCACAGGTGCCTACATAATCAGAGCCACATGCTCATTTGGAGGGCTCTCCCCTCTCCTGCACACTTATCAGTCTTACACCTGACCCTGACAGTACCATGATTAGTAGAGTAGTAGAGTTCTTGCATGTCATAGTCATACAGTTCAGTTGCATATCATTGTTTCCTCTTCTTTCGAGAATCCTGCATACCGCCAAATACTTTATCAACGATCCTAAAAATTCTGGATAAGTAATGATGATTCAGCAAGTGGATTAGCCAGCTCAGTGAAGAGGGCAACATATGTATATAGTTTTTGTTTAATGCCCTGTATTTCTTAGTACTGGTTTATTGCTTGAATAGAAACCTTTATAACTCAAAGTTGGTTATTTTAAGGCCAAAATACACGGCGACACTTTTGTTGCTACATTGGGTGTCTAGATTGAGTGTCGCAGTGGAGACACCGCCGAGAGTGGACGCTAGACCACCCCCACTCCTACCCACTCCGGTCTAACTAGTTGCGCTCTTGGTGTTTGTTTTCCTCGTGTAGACAAGACACCTGTCATGTCAATTTGCTCTCGGACTCGGTCTAGGCTAGTTTCAGCTAGGTGAAACCTTTTCTAGAGCAAGCATGATCAATACCTCAGCCGGGCAACGCGTGTGGACGACGGAGGAGACGTAGATTATTAGACAAACAGGACACCGTGTAGACAGTTCGGATACTGGTCTAGGAACTTTATTCAAGGTGACACTCCGAGAGCACTCTCGGACACCAGTCTAGCCAAATTTTGGCTCTCCGTGTAGACAGATCGGACACCGCTCTCGCTAGACTCTCTCGGTCTAAGTGTCGCTGTGTATTCCGGCCTTTAGACCTCGAAAAATTTGACAACTCAAATTTTTCTATTTACCCCTGAAATTTGAGTTATCGAGACTCAACTGTATTCAAAAATGAATGTTTTTGATTTTTCTTTCAGATCTGAACTACACTCAGAAGATAGTAGATGAAGTGTTCCAAACAGGAATGAGATACAGGACACTTGAAGATGTCAACGTTCTGTGTAACAGATGAAGTACCGCTGCTCCAGCCAAAAACTAAACTTTAGTTCCTTATAGCCTTGTTTTCTTCTCTTCTTCCCGCTCTCTATTCTTTTCACAATGGTTTGTTCAAATGTTAATTAGAATTTAATAAATAATTTTTTACGTCCGTTCTAAACGTGTAGGGTAATTTATATCAGGGTAAGCGACAACATTTCTTCTTTAAAAAGAAAACATATTATTTTCAATGGGTAATCGCAGGGAAGTACTTGCATCCAAGTACTTTTTAGGGTTTCATAGGTAATCATATTTGTTATTATATTCTGAAATAACATTTTATAATTTTCCCATCCCACACTATATGAAAAGAAAAAAAAATACAAACTAGGAGTAGAGTAGGGGTCCCTGGTTCAATCTCTCTGAGGGTCACATTGTTTTTTATTGGTAATTTACGAAAAGGTAAATGACGTTGTTTTTGGGGGTTTTCGACCTAATTTTTTTGCCACTTTTTTTTTTTTTAATTATGGGGCGTTTTAATATCTTCAAACAATGAAGAACACGAATCTAAATTTAAAAAAATCTGTTGGTCTTACTTTGTTAAGAAAATTAAAAAATAAGAAATTAAAAAATTCTATTTTTCCTAATATTGTCTGTATTTGCTGTCTACTTGCTAATATTGTCTGTATTTGCTGTCTATTTGCTAATATTGTCTGTATTTGCTGTCTACTTGCTAATATTGTCTGTATTTGCTGTCTATTTGCTAATATTGTCTGTATTGCTTTTTTAAAAAAGAAAGCAATATGTTTCTTATGTTCCAAGTTCCAAGTCTGTAAATAATCATTTATTATATTCACATTTAAAGGAAGAGCATAACCTTGAAATTAGTATTTTACATAAAGAATTTAATAGCATAGAAAAAAATCAGATTATGAAACTAAAAATAAAGTGAAGTATGTTGTCACACGCATGTATGTGACACACGCCGCCACTGAACTTCTCTATATTTTTCCCCATGTCGAAAAGTTACTCCAGTATTTAAAATGCCAACTCTCTAACGTGAACAGGGATATGAACCAAAGTACGATATCAGACACATCACCCTCGGCATAAGGGTTAGTAGGATGATCAACAATACCCTAAAAATGAATGTATTTTAAGTATAAAAGGAAAAAAATATATAGTTTTATTTAAAAAAATACAGTAGAGTCCTGCTAATCCGAACTAATTGGGATTCGGATTAGCGAAAATTCGGATTAGGCGGATTTTTGTAAATTAACGTAGGAAAAGCTACAATTTCTGATTGGAAAAAAAAATAGAAGTAAGATTGAGATATTTTGCGGTACCTCAAGTGAAAAGACCATTGAAAAACGTAGTAAGACGACTGTTTCATCTTACAATAAATTAGACGAAGCGCTTTTCCTATGGTTTTCTCAAGAAAGACTGAAAGGAATCCCTATCACTGGCACTCTAATCCAAGAAAAAGTTCTTTAATTAAACAACCTCATGGATATTGTTTAATTTTGGATATTGTTTAGTTTTTGCACTAAATGGTTATGCACCATTTAGTGCAAAAACCTGTTCGGATTAGGCGGATTTTCGGATTAGCGGGACTCTACTCTGTATGTGAAAGGTTTTTGACTAGCCAACAAAAGGTGATGTTTAAAAAAGTGGAATAAAAGAATTTAAAAAATTGGATTAGTTATAAATAATTAGACAAAGTTAAAACAAATGTTTAGATTGACTGACCTTTTGGAAAATGTATTACCTTTTACAAGGTATAATGCAATATAATGGATGTTACCATTCTAGTACCAAATTTTATTAATTCACCGTCTATGTCAACTTTTTTTTTTTTTTTTGAAAATTTAATGTAAGAGACCTGCTACAGCTGATATATTTAGCTTCATTGTCATTCACTAATGATCTCATTGGGTATTAGTATATATTTTATGCTAACCATACTTTTACCTCCAATGGCCTAATATTGTTGGAATTTGTAAAATAAAGGAGCCAATAGGAAATCAGATCTAATTAGCAGATGAACAGACAAATGTGAAAAGAATTTATATAAACCATTGCTGTATTTATTTCCTTTTCTATTTTTGTTTATCTTAACAATTTCTAAATTGTTAATTGTTTTGTTAAAGTTGCGTTTACACAATCCAAGTATACTTGGACCAAGTAATTTTGATCAAATCCACTTGGTCAATGTAAAAATTAATTTTTGATGTTTACACGATCCAAGTATACTTGGACCAAGTAATTTTGATCAAATCCACTTGGTCAAGGTAAAAATTAATTTTTGATGTTTACACGATCCAAGTATACTTGGACCAAGTAATTTTGATCAAATCCACTTGGTCAAGGTAAAAATTAATTTTTGATGTGTACACGATCCAAGTATACTTGGACCAAGTAATTTTGATCAAATCCACTTGGTCAAGGTAAAAATTAATTTTTGATGTTTACACGATCCAAGTATACTTGGACCAAGTAATTTTGATCAAATCCACTTGGTCAAGGTAAAAATTAATTTTTGATGTGTACACGATCCAAGTATACTTGGTCCAAGTAGGGGAACTTGTAAAAAAAAAAAATCATGTAGAAGCAAAGGAATGAAAACAAAAATTTAAAATAAAAGCTGTCAATAACCTTCTTATAAACAAATCCGTCACAACTTTTCACGTCTTTTCTCATTTTCTTAAAATAATCATAATCATATGGTTGACGCCATCCAAGTCTACTTAGATCAAATAACGTCCAACTCAACTTGGATGTCCAAGTTGACTGTGATAACCTGTTTACACAATCCAACTAGCGTCAAAATAGTGTCTAAACTGATTTGGTCCAAATCAACTTGGATGTCCTAGTTGACTGTGATAACCTGTTTACACGATCCAACTAGCGTCAAAATAGTGTCAAAACTGCTTTGGTCCAAGTCAACTTGGATGTCCAAGTTGACTGTGATAACCTGTTTACACAATCCAACTAGCGTCAAAATAGTGTCAAAACTGATTTGGTCCAAGTCAACTTGGATGTCCAAGTTGACTGTGATAACCTGTTTACACAATCCAACTAGCGTCAAAATAGTGTCAAAACTGATTTGGTCCAAGTCAACTTGTATTGTGTAAACGTGGCTTAATGTATATAATTTATTGTTTATTTTTATGTATATATTTATTATTATTATTTTTTTTTAATTTTTAGCTTTATATTTTTATAAGTGATCTAGTTTTTTTTAATTAATTAATTAATTTAGTATTTCAAAGTAGTTTTTTTTTTTTTTAATTTGTTTATTGGCTTATATTAATTGAAATGAGTATATGAATTTTTTTATTATTATTTTTATTTATTTTAATTAAATATTTAGTTGAGTTTTGATTAACTTTTAGTTTTAATTATCCCTTTTAACTATGGAAGAGCAGATGTTTAAAGTTGTAGCTGGCGCCACCTCTTGCTTATAACAACACCTTTATGGTGCTTTTTTAATTTGTTTATTGGCTTATATTAATTGAAATGAGTATATGAATTTTTTTATTATTATTTTTATTTATTTTAATTAAATATTTAGTTGAGTTTTGATTAACTTTTAGTTTTAATTATCCCTTTTAACTATGGAAGAGCAGATGTTTAAAGTTGTAGCTGGCGCCACCTCTTGCTTATAACAACACCTTTATGGTGCTTTTTTATATTCAGCGTCATGTTGGATTGTTGATGTACAGATGCGAGGTAAATAGTTTTTTCTACCATGAAATTTCGACTTTGTACGAACTTCGTCTCACAGCGTCTCAGTATATTTAACAAATTAAAGATGCCGGTCAATACTGCAGACGATTAAAGAACAAGTTTTTAGTCAGCATTACACTTCATTCGTTGTTATAAAGTTCTCTTTTAAAGGGAAGAGTTGGAAAATAATATGTAACTAACAAAAATGTTGCAACAAATATGGCCAAGATGAGGTTGTTTAAAATTTAGTTCATAGCCATATGACTGATTATATAAAATAATATTAGAGTTATTTCAGGTTAATTATAAAGATGCTATTTAACCGAAAAATGATCTTGGTAGCCATATTCAAGACATAGAATGGCCTATATAGACATACAATTCTTCACGTGTGCTTTATGCACCAAATCGCTAGTATAAAATAATAAGTATCTACAAATGCACGGCAAATATATTATAAGGCCTATCTATCAAGACAGACGAGCTGTATTGTAGCAAGCCTGCAATAACTTTATCTTAAAATGCTATTTAAACAGGTTAGTGCAACGAGCCTGAACTAAAATAACAATTAAGTACCTACACTTGCTGTGTTAACTGGTTAACGTCACGAGCCTGAAATCATTTTATGAAATAATAATTATCAATTCATTTTTACGTTTTTGTTAGTATTCATACTACGGAAAGATTAAATTTTAATTTAAATCAAATTATAATTATTATTAACTACAGGAAACATACAGAGAAAAATAGACTCCAGCGCCGGGCGAAATTTCTTTTTGACATTTGGTTCACAAAAATATATCGTGTATCCAAAATGGCGGGCATTTTACCCCCCAAAAAATTAAAACAAATCACAAAAAAAAAATGTACCCTAAGATACAAAAATATACATCTCTCTGGTCCAATGATATTTCCGGGAGTTAATAAAATAGTAAGGGGGAGGAGGGGGAGGGGACACGAAAAATTTCGATGTTTTTTAACAAAATGGCGCCGAAAATGAAACACTAACCCTAAGTGGTATATATATTTGTAATCTACTCTTCAATACCTTTCATTTGATACCCCACTTCAAAATTAGTAAGGGG
>KZ653115.1:44863-57456 GCA_001010745.2 Gerris buenoi | reverse complement strand
CGGCTATCGGGCCGGTATAGTTTTTAATAGTTTTAGATCCATCGGCAAAAATTCGGGCCCAGCCGGTAATCAGGCCGGTATTGTTTTAATTTTATCGGCAAAAATCCGGGCCTAGCAGGCCATCGGGCCGGTATAGTTTTTAATAGTTTTAGATCCATCGGCAAAAATCCGGGCCCAGCCGGTAATCGGGCTGGTATAGTTTCATCAGCAATAATCCTGGCCAGGCCGGCAATTACTACTTAGTTTATGCTCCCTAATTTAATTCCATCGGAAAAAATAAGGACCCAGCCAACAATCGGGCCGGTATATTGTTTAATGAACTTAATTCCATCGGCAAAATCCGGGCCGAGCGCATTTTGAGTAATTAAGTGTATACAGACCCGAATATAATACTTATTCCTTTTATAATTAATTCCTTTTATTGGAAAATATTTACAGAAAATTCGGATGCATCTGTCATTACTGTGTTTGTTTGGTTTTATATGTATTGCGGGTCCAAGTTATGTAATCATTTCGGGGGGGGGCCAGGGCCCCTTGGCCCCCCCTATGTACGCCACTGTGTTAAAGTAAAAATCTGATCAGACACTAAAACAACTGTAAAACCTCATAGAATCATGAGAAGATACATTTTCATTTAAATATTGGCGCCAACAAGCAATCTAGGGTGTCGTAGCCAATGAGAGGACGTGGTTTCAGCGGAACCTACATATTTGGAAATAGTTGTGAGGGAGGGATCCAATCAACTAGGTGTTCGACGAATCGGAGGGAAAGGCGGTATTCGGCGAATGCCGCATGTATCCTTCCCCCTCAAGAAGAAACCAGATAACTGCACCTCTAGCCAGGGTCTCTGGGTCCTGGAGTTCTGGGTTTTACAGTTTACACTTTTACTTCACACGGCACAGTCACAGTCAGTTGTGCTAAACTCCAACCTTCGCCTTCATATTCTCCTGCACTAACAACTTTGCAACGTATTTAACTATTATTTAGATAACGCTTCATATTCAGTTTCTTTATTTAGTTAAAGTGAAATAAATATCTATTTAAAGAGTTTTTAGTGACTGTTTCGACTTCCATATAAAAATGGTAAAGATAAGTTCTTTGGTTGTGCTGATGGTCCTCGTCTGCGTTGCGCAGCTAACTACCGCAGGACCTGTTGCTAACGTAGCTGCTGGTGTCGGCTACGCAGGTTGTGCTGCTCTAGCAGTGGCTTGTTTCTCCGCAGCTGGATTTACATTCGGCGTAGCGACTTTGGTGAACATCAACGCTTCTCCTGCATTGAAAGCATGCAACACTGCATTCGGAGCATGCGAAGCTGCAGTTATGGCATCGTTGAAGAAGAACTGAACTACAAAAAAAAGTAATTTTTTTGTACCATTTTTTTACGTTTCATTAAAAACAATTTAAACAACATATGGTTTTATTATCGAACTTTATTTGCTCAATTTACTACCTCTATTTTTGAAATTTAAACTGCATTAAATTTAACTGTGTTATTGTTCTGAACATTAAGCTTGTATAATCAGAATATACGTATTAAAAATTAAATGTAAATTGTGTTTAATGTTTAATAATAAAATAATGAATTGTATGATCTGCTCGAGGTAATTTAAAAGTCAGAATTGAAGAAAATCAGCTAGAACGTGTCACTGCCGTATTTTCAAGTCTTCCTCTTTTAAAATACCACAGTGTACGGCGCCCCTTTTGATAAAACGTTATCTCACTATCGACCTAAGATCATCTTGCATAAAATGGATTAAATTTAACTGTGTTGTTGTGATCTGAACATTAAGCTTTATCAGAATCAGAATACTGTACTGGTACTGTAGCGTACAGTGTACGGTGCCCCTTTTGATAACACGAACACGTATCTCACTATCGACCTCCTTCGAGACTTTATACATCGATATATCTTTTCCGTTATCTCTTTTGTACTTCGATTTGATTTGGGACCTCAAACCAAAACCAAACCTGAACTATATTATATAGGAGGGTTGTTTTTCTTCAGGAAATGATAATTGAAAATATTGGTGCAGACAAAATGAATTCAAACCAAACAAACACATTTTTGTTAAAACATGTAATATCGATATATCGAGAATATTATCGATATGTGATTTATTAATGCAAAACCTTTTTATTATCTATATCTATATCGATGACCTTTACCCTAGCTAGACAAATAGACGATTTGTAATACATAATAAATAGTATTGGTGTAATTTACAGAAATTGTAAACCTAGGTTATCTTTCAAATCATTTCCCCTAGGCAAAAAAACGTAATGTAACTAGTATGACTACATACTCAAAAAATAAATGTTACATTTAAATTCGTAGGAATATATTCTATAGATAAAGCTTTACAGATACATATAATTTCGTATAAATTGTGGACACCCAAATATTTGTCTCAAATCAAAGTCTAAATACTATTATGTTTAATCAGTAATCACGAAATTCACCCCCCCCCCTCAATTACCCCGAACTCGCATAATTTTAATTTTACAGCTTATAGGGACTACTAATAGTTGATAGAAATATTTCATCGACAAATATGACGCGTTCAACTAAAAAGAAAAGATGTTCACTCTTCTGGCTTGATTTATTAATTATATTATTTACATTGTACTATGTATTTGAGATAAAAAAATAATGCTTAAAAGTTAAGTAAATGTCTTATCGTACTGAATGATTCAAAAAGGTTTTGACAACCAGTGGGGCCGCCAGGNAGATGGTTGGAGGTGGTTAGAGGTGGTCAGAGGTGGTTGGATGTGGTTAGAGGTGGTTGGAGGTGGTCAGAGATGGTTAGAGATGGTTGAAGGTGGTCAGAGATGGTTAGAGATGGTTGGAGGTGGTTAGAGATGGTTTGAGGTGGTTAGAGATGGTTGGAGGTGGTTTGAGGTGGTTGGAGGAGGTTAGAGGTGGTTAGAGATAGTTTGGGAAAAAACTTTTTTTTTTTTTTTCCAAAATATCTTTTTACTTGTTATAAACTGTTGAAGATAGTTGATTAAGCGGAGCTAATTCAGGGTTCACACTGACCTGGAAAATCAAGGAAAGTCAGGGAATGTCAGGGAAAAAAATTTAGGTCAGGGAAAGTCAGGGAAACTTTTTGAAATAACCCTAAAATCAGGGAAAATAACCAAAATTTAGGTAAAATAAGCCAAAAGTCAGGGAAACCAAATTTGTCAATTAAATAAAGTATAAAATAATATAAATAAACTACCTGCAACACATTTTCTGAATTTGGGTTTAATGCAACAAAAACATTTGGTTATTTATGTAGCCCTACTAGACTTGTAAATTAAATAAATTGGTTGGGCGTGAAGTCTCACGTAAAAATGATCTTTAATACTGAAAAGTTTCATGTTTATACCTCTTTTGATTCAAGTTATTGGAACCGTACAGAGTGACAGACAGACACAAGAACGAAACTATACGGGTTTTTTTTTTTTTTGGTTTTACCAACAAAAAGGGTTTAGTTTTTTAAAAAAATAACCAAGCCCCTCATTGTTTTGACATATTACGTTTTTTCAGATGCATTTTTTTAAACTAATTTTTATCATATATGTTTACTAGCTGGATACCCGTGCTTCGCTACGGAGTGTTTTTATATTTATTTGATAAGTTATAAACTACCAGGAAAGCATACANAGACAAGAAGAATATTGAGATCAGTGGCGTAACTATGGGCCCTTCAAAATTCTAAAATTATTGCAAAGTTCAAAACTTCAAAATTCGTGCCCACCAAACATCTTTTCATCTAAGAACAAACTAGCCCTAAAAAATCCTTAAAACTCATCTTTTTGCACTTGAATTTTAAAAAATTCTCCGGGGCAGGACCCCCGGACTCCCCCCCCCCGTTATTTGCTCAGAGAGGCCCAGATTTTAACTTGCCCAGGGGCCTACTGTAGTATAGTATAGCCCCAGGCAGAGAAGAAAAAACAGTTTGTGTATAAAAATTCAAGTTTTGTGTCAATAAAAAAGATGTTCAACAAAGTACGCGATTTTTGATATTTGAATACTAATACATAATGTACGAGCCTATCAATGTTGTTAATATCNATAACAATTTTACACTTGATATTTTCAAGATAGCGGCCAATATGACGGGTGGCTAAAAAAAAGTTTTTAGTAACCATGGCATATTATACATCAATTTAAAGGTCTTGAAGTGTAGAAAATAAATATGCTACTATAACAATTTTACACTTGATATTTTCAAGATAGCGGCCAATATGACGGGTGGCTAAAAAAAAGTTTTTAGTAACCATGGCATATTATACATCAATTTAAAGGTCTTGAAGTGTAGAAAATAAATATGCTACTATAACAATTTTACACTTGATATTTTCAAGATAGCGGCCAATATGACGGGTGGCTAAAAAAAAGTTTTTAGTAACCATGGCATATTATACATCAATTTAAAGGTCTTGAAGTGTAGAAAATAAATATGCTACTATAACAATTTTACACTTGATATTTTCAAGATAGCGGCCAATATGACGGGTGGCTAAAAAAAAGTTTTTAGTAACCATGGCATATTATACATCAATTTAAAGGTCTTGAAGTGTAGAAAATAAATATGCTACTATAACAATTTTACACTTGATATTTTCAAGATAGCGGCCAATATGACGGGTGGCTAAAAAAAAGTTTTTAGTAACCATGGCATATTATACATCAATTTAAAGGTCTTGAAGTCTAGAAAATAAATATGCAACTATAACAATTTTACACTTGATATTTTCAAGATAGCGGCCAATATGGCGGGTGACCAAAAAAAAGGAGCTTAGTTACCATGGCATGTTATACATAAATTTGAAGGTCTTAAAGTGTAGAAAATGAACTTGTAATAATTAAAATTCCACACTGAATATTTTCAAGATGGCGGCCAATATGGTGGATGACTAAAAACAAAAATTTAGTTTTTTTTAAACACATTGCACTGAATTAAAAATAATAATAATAAAATGGTGAATTCTTTGTCAACAAATTTGTAAAATTCAAAAAATTGTAAAATTCATGGTCTTATTTCTGGTCATGGTCAAGGATGTGGTCAGCCTTCAAGAAAAAAAAAAGTTGACTAAAAGTACTTAAACAAATAAATTAATGAAAAAAAGGGCGGGGGAAGGGCAGAAATGACTTTGAAGGTGAGGTTCAAGGACGTGGTGTAGTCCGTGGTGAAGGCTGCTGTTGAAGGAAAAAATTTGGTTATTCCACAATCCGCAATAAAAATTAGAGTTTCCCATTGGAAAAACAATTTTGACCTTGGAATGACCTTAAAGGTCATGCTTAAGGACATGGTCAAGGTCATATTTTTCATAAAATTTCCTGCTCTTTTCAAATCCGCAATAAAAAAAGGGGGTTCCCATTTAAAATAACAAAGTTGACCTTCACATGACCCTTAAGAGCAAGGTTAAGGTCAAATCCAAGGCCACCATTGAATAGCTAAGGAAAAATCCTGAAACTTCTATATTTAACTTTTTTCAAAAAAATTCACTTCTGACGAGTTATTCAGGGGTTTCCATATTTTTGTGCCACCCTGTATATAAATATATGTATATGTGTTAGCATTACCCCCATATTTCCTTAATTTTTTTCCCCTACCTACGCCACTATGGGGAGTGGTAAATACGTTGAAGAACAAGCGACAAGCAAGTCGTCCACTGACGACTAACCACTCCTGTATCCTGTATCTGTCTTCTAGAAGGATCTATCAACGCAACTAAAGCCCTGCGATCTACTTTCGATAGAAATATGTTCGACGTAAGTGAGGAGCAGTCAATTTGAGAAACAAGTTGTGAAAAGGTGCAGTAATAACTTGCACTTATTTTAAGGTCTTCCCGACAGTAGTGTAGTGATGGAGGGGGGCTAACGGGATCGAGCCCCTCCGTCAAATTTATGAGCACTAAAAATTGATTAATTAATTAAAAATAAATGACCTCAAATTTCGAACAAATATCATGCTAAATAAATTCTAAGAATGCATCGTGCAGATCATTTATTTATTTTATTATTTGATCTACGAGTCTGTCATTGTCTTTCGCCTTAAGAAATACCTAAACCCAAGGAGGACCTAAACCCCTATATATACCCTTTTGGCAAAGCTTGTTTATTATTATAAGTGTAAACCATAGATTTAATAATTGAAAAAAACCTCTAGATTATTAATAATATATTTTTTTTTTTTTTTAAAGTTAATTACACTTTTGGTATTTTGAGTAGAAGAGACAGTATTGGGTGTTTATTTTTTTGAAGTGAAACTTCTTTGGCGGCGGTAAATTGGAGGTGAATTTTTTCATATAGGGAAATCGTGTAACGAAGTTTGCGATTCGAGACTCGTCCAAGTGTAACATTTTTACAGATTAATTGTATTATATCTATTTAAAGACCAGCAAATCAAAACAAACATATAATTTTATTGGAATAAATGTGGTTGCCTTAGCGAAGCAATTTTTTTTTTTCGATTAAATTTCCCATTACCCATTACCACTTCTTAATCCTGAAATATGTAATAAATTCGTCAAAACATGAAAGAGAAAGAGAGCAATGCGTTGTTAAACTTAAGTTTCACTTCTAATGCATGCGAGCCTCACACATATTTTTTTTTATAATGAGTTCTAAGAAACTTCCAAAATGCAAATCAACAACATTTAATAAACATAATTACGTATTATGTAAAAAGGCTTTAAACTTTAATATAGGTGAAAATAGGATTTTTGAATCTTGGGCATTTTGAAATGTCTTGTAAGAGTTACAAAAAGTGGCAACACTGGTTATTGTGTTGTGTTGATGCGGCTTCCCCACTCCCAGGCGAACCCTCCCGTTCCGCTGGTTTTCCTGTCGCCGTCACACGCATTTTTATTAAGTTTGATATTTCACTTTTTTTGCATCGAATTACCGACAGTTTTACCGTAGTTTTTTCAACGACCGTATTGTGTTGCATCCGTTATGCAATGGTAAAAATAAGGTTTTAATTACTGAAATGATTCCATGCCCGTCCAAGTTATTTAAAACGAGGAAATAACAGGAAGAATCGTCGCAAGTTTTTTTGTTACAAGTTTTTCCGCACTCGAAGGAGAGATTCCGGTAAGTCGCATGTAGGTTAATTTACCGTACAATAGACTTGCTCAATTGTTTTTAAAATTTTGTTTTATTTAATTATGTGTTTGCTGTTCCGTGGGAACGTCAAACTTGTGTGTTCAATGCAACCGAGTATCTAGGTTTTTATGCAAATTACGGATTTTCTTACATTTTAGTCGTTTGTTTTAACGAACTATTTTCGTGTTTATTATGAGATTACAATTGTTTTCTCCCTTCCTCTTGACTTTAAGATCGCATTCATAGAAATATTTTCCTGTATTATTTACTTTTTGGTTAGCCAATGCACACTGGAGTCCCGTAAAAGTACCTTTACTTTGTTATCCTTGGTTTAAGATTTTACTAAGATTAACTTACGAATCTTTAACGTAACTTGCAGCGTATTTTATGATCTACCGGATAGATAGTTCAGTTAAGTAAGTTAAGTAAATCACTAGACTTAGCAAATTCCGCGCAAATAGCCTGCTTATGTGCAACCTCCTCTCCTTTGAAATAGGTTTATTTTATTGTATTTTACCAAGAATATTAGGGATAATCATCGAAGGGAACAGACTCCGTGTGCAAAAATGATTTACTCTACTTATATACAATACTTATACCTATGTGGTTATACACTACTTAAATATTATACTTTGAAATCCTAAAATAGCTGAGTAGATTGTGAAATTTTAATGAGACAGTTGTGTTTGTCTTCTAAGCAAGGTTCTCCTCACCAATAGGTTGGTTTTTTCTTTTCTATGTATTCTCTCTTTCTATTTAGCCGCCTGTCTACTATTCTCTTTTATCTGAGGCACACCTCTGTTAAAGCTATTTACTCTAGGTGATTTAGTTGTTGCACTAAACAAGAAATCAGTAAGTGGGGGAGTGAGTGTTGAGGAACTGTTTACAGTCTTCTAAACGAGAGTAAGTGGACCACTTAGTAGGGCGGGAAATCAAGTGACACACAGATTGGCCAACCTCTCTGAGGAAATAATAAATGCACTAGGCTTGTGGGAGGAGTAGGGGCAGTGACATGTTTCTTAGCCTAGTAGCCAGACCTTTTGCCGGGAATATCTCAAGCTCTCATTGGCTCCCCACCCCATTTGCTAGTTTTTCCTGTGCTGTCAATGCACTAACTCTTGTTTGGGACAGACTTTAGTTGGAGTTGAGTGTGTAGTGTTTACAGGTGTGTAGGAGGGATTATATAGAACTACTACAGTCAGACCCTTAGATTGGCCAACCTAAATGATGAAAAAAATAAAGCCACTTGGCCTGTAGGAGGGGTGGGGCCAGTGACATTTTTGTTTGCCTAGTTGGCCCGACCTTCTAGAATTCAAAATCCTGACTTCTCATTGGCTCTCCATGGATTTTCCCGTGCTGTTTAGATAATCTGACTGTAATAAACTCTACTATTCAGACAGACCTTCACAACTGTCCAGTAGAGCGAAAGTGGTTTGAGTGTTAAGACTCAAGGTTTGTTTCAACTCCCCTATTTGTACTGTCCTTTGTATTATCCCGCGGATCGTTTGGGAATCGTGTAGGACAACTATGCACCAACATTACACTGTAATAAAATCATGTCAGGTTGGAACAGGTTTAGGACTACAATGCGCACTTTATTATAAACATTCAAGGAAACCTAATAGTTAAGGAACCTTCCTGTTGAAGTCAAGGATGCTATATAAAAGGGATGGAATGTTAAGAAGGGGTTTATGTAAAAAAGTGACCCCTTGGAGGTAAGAGAAATTGGATAAAAAAAATCATACTGCGCATGCTCAATGACCTTTGGATTGGGACAAATTACCTTCTTTATCAGGTTGTAAAATGAAACTAAACAAATTCTTGATAACCTATAACCAAGAGGAAGGTAATTTGTCCCATTGGAGCTCTTATTTTACATATCTTCATGGGGTCACTTTTTTTCCACAACTCTCCATCCCCTTTATTTAACATCCTTGGTTGAAGTGTATAGGTTTGACATTTCTGCACATGTCAAACAAACCAGTACTCGGTATGTCAGAGGATCATTGGGGCCATTCACTTAACGGTTGGCAAAGGTTGGAACAGTTTGGTGGACGGTTTGTAATAATGTCACAAGTTTTATCCATTACGCTTGCCTATGATTCGACTGCTTGGTTGGGACTGGGTCAAACCTATAGTTTAGTTGGTGTTGAAGTGTTTAGGGGTATGTATAAGGAATGATATAGAAGTACTAACCAGACAGAAGTTCACACCTGTCCAGTAGAGTACTAGTGGTGAATGCTACAGTCTGTCCCAAATGAGAGTTAGTGTGTTGACAGCATGGGAAATCAAGTGACACACTGATCAGCCAATCTCTCTAAGGGAAAAAACATTTCTTTTTTTATCTTTTCCTAGTTGGCCCGACCTTTTGTCCTGGAAAATCTCAAGCTCTCATTGGCTCCCCACCCCATTTACTAGTTTTCCCACGCTGTAAACCCACTAAATCTTGTTTGGCACAGACTGTAGGTGGTATCCCCCACCTCATTCACTATTCCACCGTTATATTGTGAGTATTGTGGAGAGACTGAGTAAGGTTGTTGTTGTTGTTGTAGATAATGGAAGACACGAGTAGTTTGGATCGTCAGATAGAACAGCTCAAGCGATGTGAGATTATCAAGGAGGCTGAAGTGAAGGCTCTCTGTGCCAAGGCTAGAGAAATACTCGTAGAGGAGAGCAACGTTCAGCGAGTAGACTCTCCCGTCACTGTAAGTACAGACTATTCTTTTTCAGGTACCAGGACGCATTATTGGCATTGTGTCTGTCCGTCTGTTGACGTGTTTATATATATCTTAAACACTACTACAGTCTATAAGATTAGAGTTGGCACAATCAAAAGGCGGGAAAATTTTGGGGGAAACGATTCTATTGGTCCCCCAAGTTGAATGCAACTTCAGAAAAAAAATGCTCTACTCTACCCCTGTTCCACAAAAAAATATAACTTGGCAACACTGATTTTCCCTTTTTATAACCCCAAAACTACCTCCACGTTTGTTGTTTCCCGGCTTCGATTGTGCCAATTCTAATCTTATAGACTGTAGTTTAAATGTACAGTGTATGCTGCTTAGTGTAATAAAGGTTATTGTCTTCAACTGTGTAGTGGGATCAACTTAGATTGAAGCAAGCTCTCAAAAACCTAGGCATTAAAAATTTCCCAAATTAGTTGATTTTTGGTCTTAAGGAAAAAATAAAACGCTCCCTTTTGCGATATTTCGACCCCTCCTTGGGTCATTCTTAAGCTAGAAACAATTTATTAAATATATTAATTACTATACAAGCATCAACGATTTATTGAATTTAGCACATATTGAGACATTAACTACTTATAACAACTTTATTTAAACTTGAACATATACAACATTAAAATATTAATTTCCTACTAACCTGACTGTCTAGAAGATTACCCTACATAGAATTTTTTTTACGTTAAATTGAAAACATTTTATCAAACTTAACGAATCGTCTGATTCTCATCAAACTTTCCTAAAAATATCCATAAAAAATATAACCAATTATTTGGTGTTAGTCACATGTTATTTCCCGTTCTTTGTTAGTCCCATATTCATTTCAACCTTCTGCACTTATTGCTTTTAACTCAGCATTATACAAACTTTTTATTTTTATGAACACCTATGAGATAGAGTGCAAAAAAGTGTCTGACTAACATCAAGCTATAAATTTCGTGTATAAGTTAATCTTTTTGTGCCTTCCAAGAATATCTGGTCATCGGGGCTAAGTTCGTCTTATTACCAAGCTATGTCCTGCAGAGGAACTTAGCCCACCACATATTGTTAAATGGCACTAAAAGAATTATTTGTACACAAAATTCTAGTTTGAAGCTTGAGTGAGTCAATTTTTTTTTTGTACGCTATCTCCTAGACTATATAATTTTTTGTAAAGTACTTATATGATTTTGAATAAATTTGGCTGGTTTGTCAAAATTAGTCAACTTATTTTGCCCCCCCCCCAAAACAATGTGACCCCCTTGGGAATCCTCCACACTTTCAATTTGTACTCATGCGATCACTCCTCTAATAATATGAAATGAAGAAACTATGTGCCACACTGTTTTTTTTTTGTAAGTTGTGCAATCTTCTAATTTGTCCTATTTACTTAATTTCTTAAAATTAACTGAGTGAGGTAAAGAGTTTTCTTATATTCGGGGGAGTTAAATATATCGTTCATCTTTTGTACGGTATTGGCCTGTTTATTGCAAGTCTCGTGTATCTCTTTAAACTCTTTGTCGAATTAGTGCTGATGTTTTCGAGCTGAGTTAATGAAATCCCGTAAATATTCTCTATGGTTTCCACAGCTTTACTATCAACTAAATCAAAATATTTTGTTTATTTTTGTTTTTATAATGAGACATTAAAAACAGAAGTGAAGGTGAAGACTTGTAAGTGTAGTGTTTTAGAAGAGAAACTAACTCGTGTAATAGTTTGTTTGCAAACAACTCGTTTCTTCTCTCGTTTAATCCTCTTTAACTGATTTGAGTTTTTTAAATCAAATGCTCTTTTTCTGCATTTGTTTTACATCGTTTTAATAGAGCACAATTTAAGTTAAAGTTTAAATTACAGGGACAGCAGTTGAATTAAATTATTTTGTGGACAAAGTTTGATCATAATAAATATTGTTTATTTCAAATAGTCCAATGTGTTTGATTTATAATGAAAAGCTTTATTTTACTTTATTGTTGTGTTATATCTACATCTCTGATAAATTAGCATTATTATTTTTTTTTTAATTCATTAAGGGGCACTGGTGAAAAAAGGAGAATTCAATTTCAAAAAAATTGATAGTCTCATTAAATTTAGTTTGATTTGTAAGCATATTATTTATAAGGGGCCCTGGTTGCTTGGGTAATGGGAGAGCAGTTTGAGACATTCAAACTTGTTAAAAAAATTAAGATTATATACAAACATACCACTCACTAACTATTATACGCTAATCTTACTCTAATTATAATTATTATGAAAGTATTGCAATTGTAATTATACAAAGTATTACAATATAACTTATTACAAAATTATTTATTAGCTAGGCCAGCAGTTCCCAAACTATGGGTCCCACTGGTGGGTCGAGGGAGCAAATTAGGTGGGTCGCGGATTAAAAATGAAATCTTTTAATAATTAAACTTATTAATAATTAAAATTAAATAATCACACAAAACTTTTCCTCGAAGAGTAAAGTTTAAGTAGAAATATGTTCTAAGAGAAGGCAGGTTGTATTCTGGCACCTCAATTTCTAGAAATCGAGCACTGATATATTTATATAGCTATGTATAAGTGGGCCCCGAAAAAATATTCCGATTGGAGGTGGGTCGCAGAACAGAAAAGTTTGGGAAACGCTGAGCTAGACCATTGATTTAATAATTTGTAATTTATTACAAAAGAAATAAAAAAATTGTAAATACTTGTAAATAAGATAAAGGAAAGACAAAAGACATTCTTATTAAATAGTCTATGTTTAAAAATATCTATTTTTTTATTTTTTTTTT